>PYSR01000041.1:0-226043 GCA_003049425.1 Magnaporthiopsis incrustans | reverse complement strand
CGAACCAAACGGCTACCTACCTAGCGCCGTGCCGGCCGCGCCGGTGGGCGGGTGGGACGACATGGGGGAGATATGCCGGCTGCTGCGGTGACAGCGACAAGCCTCACAAGCATCCCTTATCTTGCGCTTGATCGTATTATGCGAAAGGGCACATCACACATCACAGGGATTATAACATTATTTTCAGGTGGGGTTTTCCTAACCTGGCCTGCCACCGGTACATGCGTCCGCACATAGAACCCCGGCAAAGCAGCGTACCCTCTCCATTTCCGCCTTCAAACCTTTGGCTGACGCCGAAATTTGCACCTGGCGCTTTGAACCCTTCTGGCGGCCCACCGGCCAACATTTACCATCCTGGAGAGGCTTATATATAGGTACCGGAGTGCTACGCTGCCTCGTCCCGGGTAGACGGCCCCCCGGTAACCGGAAACTTTAACCTTGAGCCAATGCACCACTCACCGTATAAAGCTACCCAACGTCCCCCGCGTTAAAGTTTGCTCGTTCCCAGGCGTCGAAAAAAGTCCATCCTCTCCGGGCTTTGCTGCGCCACACCCATCGACACGTTTTCCCCGACTGTCCAGGTGATAGCGAGGCTATCACTGCATTTACAATGACCGGAACCGCGGCCCTTGACCAGGGCACCGGATATGGCATCGTCTTGGGCCTGGGCATCCTCTTCGCGCTTGGTAAGTCCACACGGCTGCCCCTGGATTTTACCACGAATAGCATGGATGCCACGGACTGACCCGCCCCAGGTATGATCTTGGTGACGTTCATTCTCAAGAGGTACAATGCCGAGGTCCAGACCTCCGAGATGTTCAACACGGCCGGCCGGACCGTCAAGTCAGGCCTGGTCGGGTCCGCAGTCGTGTCGTCCTGGACATGGGCCGCGACGTTGCTGCAGTCCTCGGGCGTATGCTAGTGAGTTACCCCCGTCGCTCGTTGTCAGTTTCCATCCGCTGACCGTTCACCAGCCGCTACGGCGTCTCCGGGCCGTTTTGGTACGCCAGCGGCGCGACGGTGCAGATCCTCCTGTTCGCGACGCTGGCCATCGAGCTCAAGCGCCGCGCACCGAACGCGCACACATTCCTCGAGGTCATCAAGGCCCGCTACGGCACTGCCGCCCATATCACCTTCATGGTGTTCGGACTGGTCACCAACATCCTCGTGTCCCTCATGCTGATCGTGGGCGGCTCGGCCACGGTCAACGCGCTGACCGGCATGCACACCATCGCCGCCATCTACCTGCTCCCCATCGGCGTCGTGGCTTACACCATGGTCGGCGGGCTCAAGGCCACAATTCTGACCGACTGGGTCCACACCTTTATCCTGCTCGTCATCATCATCGTGTTTTCCCTCTCGGCCTATGCAAGCTCCGACGTCCTGGGCTCTCCCTCGGCCGTCTACGATCTCCTGGTCGAGGCCGCCGGGCGCCACCCCGTCGACGGCAACAAGGACGGCTCGTACCTGACCATGCAGTCGCGCGAGGGAGCCATCTTTTTCGTCATCAACATCGTCGGCAACTTTGGAACGGTCTTCCTGGATAATGGTTATTACAACAAAGGTGATCGCCCCAACCACCGCCTCCAAGAACGTTGCTAGAGCCGTATAGCGCTAACCCGAAAAAGCCATCGCCGCCTCGCCCGTCCACGCCCTGCCCGGCTACATCATCGGTGGTCTTTCGTGGTTTGCCATCCCCTGGCTGACCGCGACGACCATGGGCCTGTCCGCCCTTGCGCTCGAGAACAACCCCCGGTTCCCGACCTACCCGAACCGCATGTCCGAGGCCGAGGTTTCCGCCGGCCTGGCCTTGCCCTACGCCGCTGTGGCACTGCTGGGCAAGGGTGGCGCTGTTGCTACGCTGCTGATCATCTTCATGGCCGTCACGTCTGCCACGTCGTCCGAGCTGATCGCCGTCTCGTCAATCTTCACCTACGACCTCTACCGGACATACTTCAACCCTTCGGCCAGCGGCAAGAAGCTGATCTGGATCAGCCACTGCATTGTCTGCGGTTATGCGGCCTTTATTGCTACATTCTCAGTCGGGCTGTGGTACGCCGGCATCAGCATGGTTTGTCGCTTTCCTGCCCCTATTTCTCTCCCTATTCTCGTTGGCGAACACAGGCTCACGTAGAATTTTGTCTTAGGGCTATCTCTACGTCATGATGGGCACAATAATCTCATCCGCAGTCCTCCCCGCCACGCTGGCCCTGACCTGGTCCGGCCAGAACCGCTGGGCCGCTACGCTCTCGCCAATCTTCGGCCTCGCGGCTGCTCTGATCGCATGGCTGGTCACGGCACAAAAGGAATGCGGCGCCCTCGACGTCGCGTGCACGGGATCCAACAACCCGATGCTTGCGGGCAACGTCGTCGCGCTGCTTTCACCCGTCGTTCTCGTCCCTATCTTCACCCTCGTCTTCGGCCGCGACAGGTACGACTGGCAGTCGATGATGGCGATCCGCAAGGCCGACGACCACGACGTCGCCGACGCCGCCGGCGTCGACATCGAGACGGTGCCCGGAGGCCATGTCGAGACGTCGGACGAGTTCGAAGAGGAGCAGCGCAAGCTTGTCCGAGCCGGCAAGATCTCCAAATCCATGACCATTGTGATGACGTGAGTGTTTCCCTCGCTTGTCCTCGGCCTCCCACGTTCCCCTCCTGTTTCCTGCCGCCCAGCTGACCTCTCCGCTCTCAAACCAGCCTCGCCTTCCTCGTCCTCTGGCCCATGCCCATGTACGGCTCCGGCTACGTCTTCTCCAAGCCCTTCTTCACCGGCTGGGTCACGGTCGGCATCATCTGGATCTTCGGCTCGCTCGGCGCCGTCGGCCTGTTCCCCATCTGGGAGGGCCGCAAGACGCTGGCCAGCACGTTCCGCTTCATCTTCGCCGACGCCGCGGGCAAGAAGAAGCACCGTCCCTCCACTAGCGCGGCGATCCAGGCCGAAGAGTCCACCCCTGCGCCAGCCACGCCGGGCGACGCCACGCCGACTGAGAA
Organism: Magnaporthiopsis incrustans; assembly: GCA_003049425.1. Lineage (NCBI taxonomy): Eukaryota > Fungi > Ascomycota > Sordariomycetes > Magnaporthales > Magnaporthaceae > Magnaporthiopsis > Magnaporthiopsis incrustans. Next base: position 223,049 of record PYSR01000041.1, on the reverse strand, counting down.
GGAGGCCGCATCCAAGGCCGGAGCGGACGCCCGCGTCACGCAGTGATCGCAGTACGGTGAAGGCGCAGCGTGGTCATCCTCGCGTTGACCGTCAGCCTGGCTGCACTAGCCCACCTGCTGGCTGGTGAGGATGGGTGTCGTTGCAGCCGCACCTGGTGCCGATTCGGCGTATAGGAAACACAGCCCACGTTATGTGCGGGCGATGTCGGCTGGAACCAGCCAGCCCTTTCTAGGTCCATTTGCTTCCTCTCTTTACATGGCGTACTTTCGTTTAGGTGCCGGAGATACCCTCGTTTTAGATGGACGGTCCGGTTCTGAGTAATTCGAAATACCATAATCTACCACCGCACTGGTCACTAGTCACATATGTGAGTGTGCCTACATAGGTAGTCAACCCCAGCGGCCGCCGCCACGTGGAGGCTTGAGGGTCCAAGCGGGCATCAAGGAGGCCCAGAGGGTCATGCTACGTGGGTAGATTGTGGAAGGCAATTCCTAGATTACCGGAACAAGCCGAAGCTTGATATGTCCAGACCATAGTAATATAGGTAGCAAAACGAGCCTGACCCGTACTATCGTCCGCGGATCATCGTTATCACTTCGTACCGGCCTTTAGCTTACATCGTGACACACTGACAAAGGTGCAAAATACAGCAACGGCCATCCGCTTTACTATTTCCACGTCGTTGCCGGCTTCCAAGTTGCCGGCTCATAGTCACCTGCGCATTTTATAGCAGACTTGTTTGTCCCTAGCTACAGTTCGCTGGCTTCTGTGGACCGTGGAGTGGGATATTTCCTGGTTTATCCATCGTTCCATCTGCAAATCACTCGCGCTCCGTAACGAAAGCTACAACCACCTCGCCGAAGGCGTCAACGGCAGGGCGGAACACGATTCCTTTCACCAGCACGCGTCCCCAGCGGACTATTCGGCCGGCAGGAGGCGCGAAAGCAGTCCCCTACGGCCTGGACCGTCTCAAATCGTCCGACACTTGTGCATTAGCAGTTGTGGTGGTGTCGGTCCATAACCAGGAACCAAACTCCCGGTGTCTATATTATCAATGCGTCGAAAGAACTCTCGGAGATCTGAGCTTCCCCCTCTTCTTCCTCGTCCTCACCCGCCCTCTGCGAAGTGCGCCTTGTCTAGCTGGACCCCGGGTTTGGCCGTTGAGGCTTATGTCATGGTGCCGTCGTGGCCCGGGCCCCGATCTCCCCGGAAATGGTCCCCTATCTAACTGGTGAAGGCACCGCTGGTTATGGGTTTGGCCCTGCCTCCGCCAGCGGGCCCGCTGGTGGTTCACGGAGGCCAGTAGACGCCTGCCGTCTCTAACGTTTACCTCCCTGACAGCCATGCACTCAATGGACCTCACATTCCCCTCGCATACGCAAGCAATTGGTCCACGACACGCTCGAACACGGCCCAGGCCCAAGCCAGAAGCGGCAACAAACATCCACCGCATTGGTCGTAGGTGGTCATCCACGAAAACCACCTTGCTCGGCGTCCCACGTGGTTTAGTATGTGCAGACGCTGGCTTGACTGGGTACGGATTTGGTCCTGCCTCTGCCTTCCCTCGTCCCTGTTCCTGAACCAGCCGGCCCGCTGGTGGGTCGTGGAGGCTCTGCAGTCTGCCATCTGTTGCACGTTTATGGTCTTGACTATTTGTGCTCCTTGGGTGGAAGTAGGATCCCCCGAATCTGGAGTTCGAACGTGCTCCAGATCGTGCTACCGTCTTCCGCTAGACTCCCATGGCCCGCAGCAGCCTCGTCATCTCGAGTATGAGCTTTTGTAAGGCTCCTGCGCCCTTCGACACGTCGTCCAGCGCGAGCTCGGCTGCCCGGAACTTCCCTGCAGCGGTGGCTGGATTGGATTCATCTTGAACTTCTTTCTCAGCTCGATCGTCAATGACACCGAGATCTACATATACCGGTAGTACGGAATGCGAGTCGGGGCGGGCCCCGGACGAGCCGCATCGGTTCGGTGTGTCGGTCGACGATATGAAGCTGGCCCATTCCACTTCGACCCCTCGACGGTACGTTTTTGTTTGCGGACCTAGCGAGGAATTACGTAGGCGAGCATCCAGAACTCTTCGACGTGGGGCTGCAGGGCTGGTCGGACGGATACCGAGCGTGGCACGGCGGCCAAATAAAGAACCACCATCGCCCGATTATTTTATCGATTTGTCTCCTTACTGTTTCCTATCATCCTTTCTATTTCCGTATCTCTTTTATTTCCCCTATCCCGCCTTATTTTCTCTATCCTGTCTTATTTCCTATATCTTGTATTTCCTCCATCTTCTTTTTATCCCCACACCCAACTCCTTTCGCCAACCTATTTATAAAGTGCATACGGAGTGAAGGCATTTATTTGTGTGGCTGCAGGATCAAGGGAACACCGGTCGCGCACCACAGGGCTGATCAACGCGGAGTGACGCTGGGGCACACCCGGAGTGCCGGCTAGTAACTAACGCCGTCCCATCCAGCATCGATCCCGTAGACTTGGTTGGTCCCTGTCCATACCTAGCCCGCGATAGAGTGCAAGCGCGCCTAATGATTGGCTAGGAGCTGTCATTTACCCCGCCGGAAGTTATGGGTCCACCATGACAGCCAGCCATCCCCTGCGCGCCGCTCCATCTTGACCCTATGCTCAATTCCCTGACGGCCCATACACAAGACCTCGCGACCCCCTCCGTCCTCATCGCCATGGCCCGCACTCGGGCCCAGGAGCGGCGGCTACCGTCGCCGGCGCCAAAGACTCATGGTAATATAAAAAGCCCCCAGTGCGCCAAAGAGAGGTCTTTGTTAACAGTCGGCAGGACAACGAACCCAGAGCAACCAGTCGCGCAAACGCAAGCAATCAGTCTCCGACACCCTCGAACACAGCCCAGGCCCAGGCCCTGGCCAGAAGCGGCAACGAACATCCAGCGGCGGCTCCTCACGAACCGACCCGATCGAGTTCTGGGCGACGGAAGGGCACTGGCCAAAGAGCCTGTTCAAGATGGTTCCCACCGGGGAGCATCTGCTTGCGCGGAAGAAATCCTCATCCAACTTGTCGTCGTCGTCGCGTAAGCGGTCCAACTCTGCCACTTCCGTAACGCCGAGCGACCAGAAGCCGCGAGAGGAGAAGAGCGCACCGTACAGGGATCCGCGGTACAAGCTCCTCCTCCAAACCAAGGGCTCATACATGAGAGCGTCCGAACTTGGTGTTACGGACGCGAGCAAGAATCTTGTTCGGGACCTCCTCGACGGCGAGCAATCTCTTCCCAGCGGGACGCATTTCGATGATGACATCTTCGTGGCTGCTTGCCAGAACCTTGTGGATGCGAACGAAGCCAGGGTTGTCCAGGACATTTCCCGGCTAATTGTTCCGTCGGCGGAATCACTTGCGCTCCGTAACCGGAACTACAAGCACCTCGTCGAGAGCGTCAACGCAGGGTGGAACAACTCGATTCCTCTCATCGGCTCGCGTCCCCAGCCGGACTACTCGGTCGGCTTCAAACAAGAGGCATTTACCGACCAGCAGCTCGACAAGCTGTCGCCATATATTGGCGACGTCATCTCCGGGGACCAGTCCTTCTTCTTGGGGACGCACTACATGTACTTCCCATTTCTGGCATGCGAGGTGAAATGCGGCGCCGGGGAGCTTGAAGTCGCAGACCGGCAAAATGCCCACAGCATGACCCTCGCGGTGCGGGCTATCGTCGAGCTTTTTCGCGTTGTAGGGCGTGAGCGTGAAATTGACCGCCAGATCCTCGCCTTTTCGGTTTCGCACAACCACAAGTCAGTAGCGATTTACGGCCATTACCCCGTGATAACTGAAAAAGATACAAAATACCACCGTCACCCGATCCACGACTTTTCTTTCACTGCGCTGGACGGCAAAGACAAATGGACGGCGTATCGATTCACAAAAAATGTCTACGACATCTGGATGCCCGCTCATTTCAAACGCATTTGCTCCGCCATTGACCAGTTGCCTTCGGAGCCGGATTTCGGTGTCCCGCCGCTTTCTGATGCTGGCTCCGTTTCAGAGCCCGTCGAACAGGACGCCCAATCGAGCACCGCTGAGCACCAAGGGCCGACTCCTGACACCTCCATTGCAGGGCTAGGAGTGACAAAGAAGAGGAAGGTCTAAGTTTGGAGCTTTCCTAGTCCTTTTCTTATTTCTTTTCCTCCACATGTCATTTCCTGTTTTCTTTCCTGTTCTTTTTCCTATGTTATTTCCTGTTTCCTTTCCTGTTTTTTTTCTTGTCATTTTTTCCTATTTCCTTTTGTTTTTTATTTCCTTTTTATATCCTTTTTTTGTGTCTGTCCCTATTTATTTTACGTCGTTTTTCCTTGGTATATGGCTTCTTCTCTGTCTTGCGTGGGCAGGCGTTGGCGGTTCGGACGGCAGCGAGGGGCGCCCACTTAATTGCTCAGGTGCATGGCCGGACGACGGAAACATCCCAGGTTTATTTTAGTCTATACTGTGTATACCTCTCTCTTGCTCAGCGCTGTAAATGGGACCTCCGCTGCATATACCCAAGGCCCAATCTCCAGCCCTCACAAGCGAGCACTGTTACCTCCTTCGTACCGAGCACGCCGTGCTCTACCTGGGTGCCCCCAGCAGCACCGATGTAGGGTCCCCCTCCTACCCGAACAGGCCCCCCTGCTCGTACGCGCCATCTCTTGTGACACTACATGTTCTAGCCGCCCGAGAAAGAAACTAGCATTCACGGAAACCATTTTACCCAACAAAATACACCTCCCGCACAGAGGCAGCCGATCCTCCTCGGGCGCAGGGGAAGTACTCGCGCGGCAGACGGAGCTCGGTGACGTGGTGCTCTGAGTGGGCAATAGGGCCCGACCGAGCCCGATAGCTGGCGGCGGCTCGGCGGTCTACTTTCCGGTTCCCAGTTCCGACTTCCTTCGACATCCCGTTTCCCAGTGCCGCGAAAGCCTTGCGAGTGACAGGCGCTCCAGCGGAGCTTGCTGCTCTGCTGAGAAATGCCATTCCCGCCCCGGCTTCTCTTGCGGCATTAGGGCGTTACTTATGTACGCAGCCAATATACAAGACGAGCAACCACGGCTGCCAAGGACGGGGCCCAAACGGCGCCTGTCCTTAAATGTGGCCGCAAAGGCGGCCGTGAGGGGCGAGGTGGGCTTCTTTCATGAACCAACCTCCGATGTGGACTGGTTGCAGGGCGGCAGCGGCGTGGAGCCTGCTGCTGTGCGCGCCGTAATACCGGCTGTGGTGCTGGCTGTGACAGGCGCGCAACGCAGCAGGTGATATCGTCCGGCTGTTACGCGGTTTCTAGTCGGCCACCTGCTGACGCTGCTGTTCTGCGCCGTCGAGTGCTGCGCCGCCGCCGAAGCGCTAGAGCCCTGGTGGTGGTGGTACTGCCCCTGGTACAGGGAAAGTGTTGTATTGGCACCTTAGTCAAACAGGTGCCGAAAGGGTTGCTGCCTGCAGCCATCACGATATCTTCACGTCATGTTTATTGGTTGGGGTTACACGGCAAGTCAGAAAATGATGCAAGATGCCCGGGACCACGTGGATATAAAACTAGGGCGACTCGCCACCAGGGGAGCCTACCTTGGGCAGACGACCTGCCAAAGCTCAGGACACTCAATAAACATCATTCCCGGCGAAATACGCTCTAGCCAGCAGCCCACGGCATATTTTGAGAAGAACCGAAAACAACAAGGACAGCAGCGGAGTAGGTCATGATTTCAGCCTGCTCTCGTTATGCTCCTGCTTCATGTTTTCCCCCTAACAGCGCCCGTGCCTTGCAGATGGCGGCCGTCGAACGTTTCCAACTTACCGACTCTTGCGACTTTTTAACCGGGACTCGAACGGACGGGACCAGGTACACGTACAAGTCCTGGGACTGCGGCGACAAGACGTGCAAATATTCGACGAGCTACGTAAAGCCCGCATCCGAGTAGCCTCAGGCGGCACTGGCCCGGCCGAGCTGTGGGCGATAAGAAGCTGAGAAAGATGGTTTCGCGGACAGCAGGAAAGACTAGGAAGGGAGGTTAGGGGAGACGCTCGATCTGGCTAGATATTTTTGGACAACTAGGCCGAGAAAGGAGACGCAGAAAACGATTCACTCTTCTACTTTACAGCAGCGGTGTCGGTCGTGGCCTCGCCTAGTAGAATCCCTCGCAGCTTCTCAAGCGCGTACACGTCGTTCTCCTTGCGCGAGCAGGTGTCCCTCTCAGTGGCCGTCCAGCCGAAAGTGCCGCCCTTGTGCCCCAGTGGCTCGCCCTCCATTCTGCACGAGTCGAAGTCGATGATTACAGGCTCCCCCTGCTCGCCGTCAAACATGACGTTGGAGGGGTTGAGGTCATTGTGTACGAGGCCCAGCGCATGCATGTGTTTGATGCCGGCCTCGATGCCACGGAGGCAGGCGTGCTTGTCGAACGCGTTGCCCTCCCGCAGCAGCCGCGCCAGGGTGGTCGAGTATTTGGCGAAGCAAAGCCCGGTTACCCTGCCTTTGCTGGTGAGGCAGCCGAGGTAGCGGGCGATGTTGGGGTGAGGTTTAAGCCGCAGGATCTCGCAGGCTTCGATTTCGCCCAGCATCAGCGCGCCGAGGTTCCGCGACGCGGGCGTATCGTCATAGTACAAGAGCTGCGGTTGCTTGACGTAGCTATTTGCAGGGAGCGGATCCGGGGCGACGGTGAAGCGGGACTCGGCGGGCGGCCAAACGCTGTCCATGATGATCTTGCGTGCGTCGAGCCTGGCTGCGTCGACCGCTGACGGGTCATTCTCGCGGAATGGGACGCGGGCGTAGAAGTAGTCGTCGCCCTGACGAAGAATAATTTTTGTGTGGTCGAAGACGAGTTCGCCGTCCTTCTCGACCCACGCTTCGTTCGCTTGATAGATTTCCATCTTTATCCTTTGTACATGGGCGGCCGTAAACCCAGGCCATTTCAAGTAAGATGATGTCAATGGAGAAGAACTCAATATTATGGCGCGGCGGGTCTCCTGCGAGTTGGAGCCCCACCGACCGTTGGCAGGATGGAAGTCGGCCGCACTAAGCCGCGAGGCTATGTCTCTGCCGACACCTTTGGATCCTTGCAAGCCTCCTTTAAAACTTCCCTCATCTGAGCATACAATCCTACATCTTCTCCTTCCCATCTATGACCATCCGGAAAAGCCACTTTTCATAGTTTGTTGACCCAAGGTACCAACGGCTGGCAGTGTGGCGTAAAGCGCTCTTCCGCAGACTTGATGAAGTCCCCTTCATGATTCACTTCTCCCTTCTTCTGGCATGCTAACGACTCCATGGTGCCGACGTAATTCATATGGTGATACCTGGGAAGATCTCTCCATCTGTATGGCCCGTCGTAGCGGAGGCATATCCAGTGCAGAACCCAGAAGAATGACTCGAGGTCGCGCATGAAAGAATGCTGCTCGCGAAGGAGCACGCCGACGGCCATAAAAGCCAGCGTGCCGATCTTGCCCTTTGTTCCGGAGGCGCCCACCCGTCGCTCTCTTACGGCGAGGTCCAGGTCAATCAAAAACGAAGACCAGGAGGGGTTGTCGTCATCCTCGTTGATCATCGGGTTGTTGACCGAAATATCCCGATGAAGGAGTCCAGCCTTGTGCAAGGATTCATATCCTTTGATACAATCCTCGAGCGCTGCAAGGAGGACCGATCGAGAGCTTGCCCTGTAGGTGGTCCTTCCACAGTCACGAAGGACAACAGGTGAGGACGGCACCGGCTGGGGCGGTGGGGTAGACTCGGCGACAGCGCGATAGGCTTGATCCCAGATAAGGTCATCGTCCCGGTCATTAGCGAGGCCGCACTCAGCAGAGGCTTGACACAGCTGAAGTCGAAATCGTCGTCGACATTGACGGTGGTGTTGAGCCTCAGGAGATCGACCCGGAGGGTTCGACAGCCTGTCCCGGAACGGAGATGGGCTGTAATTGGGAGAGTTTCCAAAGAGGAAATCAGGTTGGACGCGAGAGCCCGAAGTTCTATACGTTGGTTAGACCACGGAAGGAAAAAGGAGCAGGAAAGGAGAACAGGAAAGGAGAACAGGAAAGGAGAACAGGAAAGGAGAACAGGAAAGGAGAACAGGAAAGGAGAACAGGAAAGGAGAACAGGAAAGGAGAACAGAAAGGGAATAGGGAAGAGGAAAAAAAAAGTGACACGCTCTGGGCCGGTCCAGTCGCTCCGTTGCTGAGATAGACTATCTCGCTGGCGCTCGTCAGAGGCCGGTTGAGAGGATCCTTATCGGTCTTCTTTCCTTGCGCTCCGGTGCCCACGGCACGCACCCGCTCTGTGCCCTGACACAGCCTGTGACAAAAAGGAAATAGGAAAGGGGAAGGGGAAAGTGAAAGAGAAGAAGAAAGAGCAGAGCATACCTTCTTGGTCCAGTGTACCCAGCGCGTCTGGAGTGCGCGCGACCTGCTTGTCTGCGCAGATCGAATCGAATAAGGCACGGAAGGTGTCAAGACCTTTGCCGATGGGATTATCCCTAATGATCTCTGGCGATCGATACGCCATGGCGGATTGGTGGTGAGATGGGCGCAATTGTGGTGCAGCAGCGGTACCTAGATCGAGGTACGCCGCCAAAAGGTGATAGCTAAATTGATGTGTCGGGCATCGCAGAAAGCCGAGATGATCAGCTTGTAGAGTTATCCAGACGATGCCCCGTGACCATCCCAAAATTGCAGCGGTCCCGGCGGGCTTTCTGACTTTTGGATCCGCCCCGGAGGTGAGAGCACCTTGACCTAGACATCCACATCCAGCAGTCTTTGACGTGTTGGAGACGCATGCAATGAGTCATACTCACACCCCGAGGAAGGAAAATCCGATGCTCGCACATAGGCAAGCCATAGACGGGAGGCGCCAACCTTGCAAGCTGCCACCACCGCGGCAGACGAAGGCGGCTCTCCGTAACGACGAACCGCACTTCAAGTCCCCCACATGCCTTCAAGATGCAGATGTTGGTCAATGACTACTATGTAGAGTGAAAGGAAGTCTAATCTCAACAGGATGCTAGGTTGTAGATCGTTGACAATCCACGCAGTTACTCTGACGGCGCCCGTCCTCTGCCTGCGGTACTCCGCATAGGGACTCTCCCCAGACTTTATGCCTACAAGGTGACTCACCAGCAGACTCAAGGTCCACATAAAAGGCAACTTAACGCAGGGGAAACGCGCCGCGCTTATGTCCTGGCATACTCCGCAAGGTTCCCACACAACAGGGAAGCAACTTGGCGCAGGGGAAGCGCGCCGGGCTCATAAGAATTTGGTACCCGGAGGTCCTTGGATCGAAACCAAGAGTTGCTAGAGACTTTTTGCACGGAAGAGCCTTTGGATCGAGCTTAGTTTTGGCTTAGATGAGAGCTGTGGACCAAAGCCAAGAGTTGTCAAGTAACGTTGTGCTTGGAGGAGTCTTTGGATCGCAGTTAAGAGTTGTTAAAATGCCCTTTCGCTATCTTCCTAAGAGTCTTGGAGGAGTTGGTGCCGTAGCTGGCTTTTTCCTTGGGTCTGATAAAAGCAGGGTATCTCTCTCCTGTCTCCTGATCCTCGTAGTCGCGTTTACCCAGACTTCCCTCTCCGCCTCGTCTCCGCGTGATGGACCTGGTAGACGCCTTCCCCTACGCCAACTGTGACTCGGATCCCATGCGTCTACCCACTATCAAGGGCCCGTTTCCTCACCCCTCAAAGATTATCACGCACAGATCTGGCGGCACGAACGGCACGTCACCGACGTCTTGACACTACCACCAAGGTTGAGAACCATCAGGGAGGCTGGTACCCAAGGTTACAGCGGACATGAGGCAGCGGATCGTTCTTATGATCATCTAGCTCCATTTTCTACCAAGGCTTTCTAATCCCATGTGCTCCTTGCCGGTTGACTCTATTTCCCGAATTCCAAGAGATCTGTCCTACTGCTCACTCCGATCCCGCCGTACCAGCTTAGCTGCAAGGCGGGCTGCTCAAGACTTGTCCGGGAAACCAAAGTCGACGCCAAATGGCGGGTAGACATAACGGTGCACCTTTCCTTCCTTGGTCAGCTGGTTTGCGTAGTCGTCGAGCGCCTTGATGTCGTCCTTGTCGAGGTCGACCACCTTGGCGTTGGCCGAGATGCGCTCGGGGTTGGTCGACTTGGGGACCACGGTGCTTCCACGGGCGACTAGTAAACACAAGCGTCAGCCACAGCCAAACTTACGTCTGGCCTACGTTTCAATACTCTGAACAACCTACCGTGGTAGCCCAGCAGCACGCTCGTGGCAGGCACGCCGTGCTTCTCGGCAATCTTCTTGACAGGCTCGGCGTCGAAGAGGGGACCGCCGGTGCTGCCAAAGGGGCTGTAGGCCATGATGTGGATGCCCTTCTCCTTGCACAGGTCCACAATCTCCTGTTGCGGCAGCTGCGGGTGGTTCTCGATCTGGTTGACAGCCGGCACGATCTTGGCCTCGGGGAGCAGCTGCTCCAGGTAGCGTTTGCTGTACTGATGTCCAGGCGTTTGAAGCGCCGCGTCAGCACAATACGGGAGAGATGATTTTGCCCAGCCTACAGAACTGGAGCGTTTGCGTGAGAGAACTCACGTTGCTGACACCGATAGCCTTGGCCTTGCCCGTCTCAACGAGCTTCTCCATCAGCTTCCACGTGTCGACGTGGTTGTGAGATTTGATGATGTCGCGGGAGCCGTCGGGCAGCTTGGGGAATTTGTCGTCATTGCCTGTCCCATCCGGAACGGTCAGCGTTTCCTAGAGGACGTGCCCTGAAAGGCGGGAGACCGCAGAGGCAGAAACCATACCCTCGGGGTTCATCAAAAGGGGCCAGTGCTGCGGCACAGACACATGTTAGCACCGGTACACACGATCAGCCACGATGAAGAAAACAAAAATAAAAAAAAAAAACAAAGACAGACGTACCACAAGGAAGAGGTCGACGTAGTCCAGACCCAGGTCCTTGAGCGACTTGTCGAGGCCCAGCTCCACGCGGGTGTTGTAGGTGGCCCACACCTTGGACACAACAAAGATGTCCTCGCGCTTGACGGCGCCCGAGTCGATGGCCTCCTTGATGCCGGCGCCGACCTCAGCCTCGTTGCCGTAGCAGTACGCGCCGTCCACCAGCCTGTAGCCGTTCTTGAGCGCGTATGCCACGGCGTCCTTGACCGCGCCCGGCGGGCTCTGCCACGTGCCTGTGAGGTTGTGGTGGTCAGCACGAGGCTGGCTGTCGCTCACCCTCTCCCGACGCTGTCCAAGCGCCCCATCCCCAGCTACTCACCGAGGCCAACCGCCGGGATCTTGGCGCCGGTGTTGAGGGTGAAGTACTTGTCGGTCATTGTGACTCGGAGCGATGCTGGTGACGGTTTGTTGTCGTGTTTTCCTACTGCGTAGAGGCGGCAGTAGTGTGAGAATGGCGTCCTGTGTGTGAGCGAAAGATTCACCAAGCTGCCGGACAGGCACCGTCTGGACAGGGAAAGCGGGACGGGAGCGAGGGGTGACATCACGCATTCACTAACCTCTCGACAGGAAGAGCACAATCAGAGGGATCGAGGCGAGTGTCCAGTAGCGGGCGCGGGGCATATACGGGGTTGAAGGAGCAGGACAAGGAGAAGCAAGTCGCGTTGAGTTCAGTGAGGAGAGCACACACTTCTATCTGGAACACAGACGCAGCAAACGCAGCTCCCTTGCCAGAACGAACCTGAATAATGCCCCTCGGTACCACGTTGAAATAAAAATGCCCCTCCACAGTGGCAAGGCCCGCCTCGGCTTGCCCTGCCGGCTAAAGTGGCTCCTCTTCATGGGACCACCCTGATGGTAGCTGCTGGCAGACTCTCTAGTCTCCATCTTGCAGGATGTTTATGTCGGGTATCGGTCACCACGCGCATCTGCCATTGAAGCCTGCACGCACATGTACACGACCGCGTTGCCACGAATGACTCGGCCTGTCTCCATAGATGACTCGGCCTTGTTTCCAAATGCGACCTGGGATGAGGCTCTCGCGGGGCGTTTTGAAGGCAAGCGCCTTTGGCATCTCGAATCCCCATCCCACACGGGGCATCTGTGGGGAGGCAGACCAGCCTGGAGAGGTGGAAAAACCGTGGTGGCTCCCCGCTACAGCGGATTGCAATTCGGCCGAGGGCCAGAATGCGTCGCCTATCGACCGACCCAACATGGTAAGAAGGACGCGTAAAGTTGCCGAATCCGGCCGGAGAACACAACGCAAAATGCAACCAAGACTAGGGCAGGTCCCGGAGGTCCGGAAACGGTGACGCATCTGCAGCCAGGAACGGGCAGCCAGCCATGACCCTGCCCTGGTCGGCTAGACGCGGAGCCGAGAGGCCGGGAAATAGAAAAGCTAATGTTGGAATTGCCTTGGCCTTTGTCTAAACACGTGTTATTTACCGACAGATCGACTCGAGTTTTTTCTCGGCTTGATCACCCGGTCAAGAAAGTGAAATGTTATGATGCTGGGATGATGCTCCGAGAATGATCGCAGCGACAAAAGGAAGAGAAATGGATGATGAAGGCACTCTTGGTGGTGGTACAGCGAGGAGGAAGGGAAATAGACAGCAAGAAGAATAAAACAGATGATAATACCACATGGAAACACCGCCGCCGCCGCCGCCCAATCCCTGGTAGTAATGCATGATATGAAATGGCGTGGTCATAACCATCGCCTCTACTGCGGGTATTTCGATCCTTGGCCCAGTCCCAGTCTATCCGGGGTCTATCCGGCGATGAGGACCCAAAGTCTGCAGGAAAAAGTCGTTGGTTAGCAATCTCGTGGAGATGGTCGAGGGGCCGAGGAGGAAAGCGGCTCACAAGAAGAAAATCATCAGCACGCCAAACATCTTGGCTATCAGCCACCGGTTCCCAGACACGCGGGACCAGTACTTTAGCAGCTCCCTCTGCGCGCCCTCGACGTTGTCCACCACGTCCTCGGTGTTGGCGTCTATCCTCTGGATCATCTCGCTCTGCTCCGACACCATGGTGGCCAGCTGGCCGAAGATGCCGCCCAGCTCCTGGATCGTCTTCTCGATGGCCTCGATGGCCTCGCCGCGCTGCTGGATGTAGGCGTTCTGCGGCTGCGCCTCCTCCATCATCAGAAGCTGCTGGTCGCCCGTCACACCGCTCGCCGCGGGGTCGTTGGGGCCCGCCGGGTTCAGGCTGAGCAGGTCCACGCCGGGCGAGGGCGACCCCCTGCTCGGGGTGCCGTACAGCGGCGACGCCGAGGCCTGCAGGGCCGGGGCCTGCGTGTGCTGCGACACGGACGAGATGAAGTTCTCGGTCCGCGACCTCGACGCCTGGATGTTCTTGGTCCGCACCTCGAGCACGTCCTTGAAGTTGGCCGACACGTCCGTCAGCTTGCCCTGCAGCAGGAAGACGACGTTCTTGTTGTGCTCGCCCTCCTGGTCCGCCTTGGGGTGCTGCTGCCGCGACAGCTGCTGCAGGCCGGATATTTGCTGGTTGAGCGACGACAGGTCCTGCTTGATGATCTGGACAGACAGGGGTCGCGACGGGGTCAGTTTCGGCCGCTCGGGGCGCACGGCGCAGAAGGAGCAAACAGGATGGGGCTCACAAAAGTCAACTCGTTGATCTCGACGGGTCTGTCGTCGAACAGCGTCTTCCTCTTAGCAAGCTGCGCCAGCTTCTCCAGCTTGCCCATGGTGGCCGCGATGCCGCGCCCGATCTCGGCGGCGCGACGCGCAAAGTCGGACTTGCGCGGTCTTGCCGAGCCATTCGCATCCGCCTTTTGCGCGTCCGTCAGGAGGGATCGCCTCTGCGCTCCGACCTTGGCGCTCGCATGGCGCCGCTGGGCCTGCGCCAATACCGACTTGAACTCGGCCGTTCGGTCTTGTATCGACGACGCGACAGCCATCGTGAAGGTGTGGGAGGGTGGGGGCACTGTGAAGTACAGTTGGGGACAGCGTCGACTGCTCCCGAGTGCATTTGGAAATAGGTGGTGATCTGGTTTAGCCTTCAGGCCCCATCTGACTGACGCACACGGACCGGAAAGCACATGTAGCAAATGGACCCCTTTTTCCCCACAGGGCCCCGCCCGCCTGCAAGCTGGTTTTGGCACACCTGGTTTTTTGTGCCTTTGTCAGGGGAGAGCACCAGAGAACCCCTGCATGTCATGTCACCCGTAGCGTGGGGAGAGGTGTTGTCCATTGAAGCGAGGCGCTCTTCCATTGGGTTAACAAATGTTCCCGTTCCTGACTGGGCCTGGGATGCCTTATCTTTTTTTTTTGGGGTGCACGGCCGGGCATCCACGATGGGCGGTCGCACGAAAAGAGCGAATGAGTGCTGATGGAGATCCCGGCCTCCTAGTCCGACCTGTTCGCGATCCTCCTGCTCTCTCCGCTCCCATAAGCCACCCAGCCCGTTGCATCAAACCCCCTAATTGACCCATGTCCATGCCACATATCCGCAATTAGGCCACCCGCGCGCAGGAGGCCATGGACTGACGGCCATCTCTAATCTGACCGTCTGAAAACCTGCCCGGCCGCGTTCGTTGCACAGGCGAATCCTACGCTTGCTGATATTTATCCTCCCATCCCGCGCTCGGTCGACGCCGCCGCACACCAACACGGCACCACACAACGCCCTTGTGGCTCCAGACGGCTGCTCTAGAGAGTTTAGTCCGTGTGGCCCGGGTGCTGCCGCTCTTTCAGCGCCCACCCCCTAGCCCCTTGCTGCCAGCGAACCTTGGCGGCCCGCGAACGACGCACGCACCGGGCGCCGCTGCAAGCCGTCCTTGCTCTACCGCACGAGACCCGACCGACCGTCCGACCGACCGTCCGAACCCATCCGTAGCCGGACCTTGAAGCGCGCTGGTTTTTCCTAGCTCCAAGTGGCTCACGGCCGAAAGCCTGTTCGCCATGAGGTTGCTACGCGGCAAGTCCATCCCGGGCCTCAGGCTCATACCGATGGCATGCTTCCCCTGCAGGTTGATTCCGCCGCGCGCCCTGAAGATAATACTGCGCGTCGCCGCCATCGTCACCATCCTGTCCGTCGCCATCGTGCTCTACCTCCGTCGAATATGTCTGCTCGGCGGCTACCCGGGCATATACGGCGGGACGTGCTGGAGGGACCGCGCCTACGCCTCGGCCGAGGTCGAGACGTACGACCGCTCGCTGCCGAGCCCCGTGCCGACCGTCCACTTCGTCGTCGCCACCACCAGGAAGGAGTGGCTGCTCAGGGAGACCAACTGGCTGACGGAGGCCAACCTGGCGGGCCTGCTGGGGCTGCCCGCGGACAAGGTGGCGCTGAAGCGCTACGTGGCCGACGACCCCAAGGCCGAGTACCACCCGGTCACGAACAAGGGCCACGAGACGTCGGCGTACCTGACGTACCTCTCGAGCCACTACGACAAGCTCCCCGACGTGGCCATCTTCATGCACGCGAGCGAGTTCCCCTGGCACACGGAGCTGATGATGCTGGGGTCCATGTCGTACGTGCTCCATCGCATGGACCTGAACCACGTCCTCAAGTACGGCTACACCAACCTGCGGGTCAGCTGGATGAGCGGGTGCCCGGACTGGATCAACACCACCATCTCGGCCAAGGACTCGCACAAGAAGGAGGAGCCGCTGGTCAAGCAGGCGTGGATCGACAACTTCGCGCCCAAGGGCGCCGCGCACCGGAGCTCGCCCGAGATCCTGGGCGTGCCGTGCTGCAACCAGTTCGCCGTGACGCGCGCCGCCATGCTGCGCAACAAGAAGGCCCAGTACGACCGCTCGCTCGAGTGGCTGCGCACCACCCCGCTCGACGACACGCTCTCGGGCCGCGTGTGGGAGCACATGTTCCACTACATGTTCACCGGCAAGGCCGTCGAGTGCCCGCTCGAGCGCAAGACCTACTGCTCGCTCTACAGGATATGCCTCGACCAGGACGACTGGCGCACATACGCCGCCGCCGTAGAGGAGGACCTGGAGCTGCGCCTGTCGCTCGTCAGCCCCTACGCCGTCGTCTGGCGCCCCTGGTGGGGCTGGCACTTCACCCGCCGCCTCGAGACGCTGGGCAACACCATAATACGGCTGCGGCACAAGGGCCTGGTGCAGGGCAAGCACGCCGAGGCCCTCACCAACGTCGGCGACATTTATACCGAGTGAAGCGGGCAGTTGGGCCTGTTCAAGTCGATTCGTATTGGGGAGCGCGTTACGATACCGGAAGGAAGGCTATTTTTTTTTTCTTTTTTTTTTTACTCCCCTTTGCTCGCCTTTTTTTCTTCTTGAGTTTTTGGATACGTCACTGTGAATGTACAGCGTGTTGGAAATTTTGAATCAGGGTCAGGACACACATACGCCCTGGCCATCTCATATTAGCGCTAGAGGAGACGTGGATAAACGGTTATTGCTGGATATGAGGCGTTAGTGCTGCCTCTGAGCTCTGGTCAACAGCTTCTGGATCACTGTACATCTTCAGGCGGTTCCCTTCGCGTCTAGATGGAGGGCACATCAGTCTGCATTCTGTATAAACTTTGGCTCGGCAGGGGTGAGATTCCTGGATACAACGGCGGATATTTGGATGAAAATAATTGGTAGCGTGGTAAATCAGGGCACTTGCAAACGCTCATTTGACATATCCCGTCTGTTTTTGGTACCAAGAGCACAAGAACATATCGACAACAACACGTGTGGTCACAGACCGGCCCAGAATCTCGATCCCCTGCATTCTTCGATGGAGACAACGTCATGGATAAATACACCGCATGAAAGGAGCCAACCATTTTTATTCCCATTTTTCCTGCCTCGCCTCGGGTATCGTCGAACCTGACGTTTCGGATGACGAAGCGGTTCGTTGCGATTCATGCCTTGTGGAGGGAGGACATCATTTTGAACGAACGGTAGGTGGTTGAGTGCTCTTTGAGGCTGTGTGTGCCACATTTCGCCTCGTGGATGTGTACTCGTGATTTGCCCAATGAATTTGCTTCCGTCGTCCTCGTTTCCAAATCTGAACCTGAAGGGATGAGCCAGTGACATAGGCACCACAAACGAGCAAGCACCACGGCTATGTTTCGCCTCGGACTGCCCTAGCTCTTCCCCAGACCAGTTCATCCCGGCTCGGGTTCCCCAGTGCATGAGCGCCTCGCTAAGCTGGCCCATGCGGAGCCCTGACGGGGAAGCGACGCGTTGCTAAAAACGTCGTGCAGCTCTCGAGAACTCCCTGCGCCACAGACGCTCCACCGAGACGTAATGGGCTAGGGCGCTGTGGGTGCTTAGCCAAGGCCTGGGGCCGGCTGCAGAACAGCGAGGGTCAACTGGGCGGGTAAGTGGGTGGCGTGAGGGCCGACGGATTCGGATTTTTGCCGCCGCCGTGCCGCCCGCCGTTGAGCGATGCGTCTGGTGAATGTTGTGCTCGACCTTCCATTCTTGGGCCAGGCCCAATTCGAGCCCCTTTTAACTTGAGCACTCGCTGGAGAGAGTCCCCGTCCCTGCAATCCACAGTCCTCGCTTGCGATCGAAACGAAGCTGTTGCGCCGCCACCCGAGCACTCTCGATCGCCTCCCAAAGTCAATTCTCGGTTGCCGGCAGGGAGTTTGTTTCGAAACACGCCGTCCGCCTGGGTGTGGTGTCGGCAGCAGCATGTCGCATTAGAGGAGGGGCCTCGAGAAAATCTTGATATACCTCCAGAATGAGCAACATGTACGGCGGCGCCCTGCCGTCCAAGTGAGCAACTCTCCAGCCTCTCCCTCTCGAGTCCCCTCTGCAGCGAATGCGCCGTTCGTGCGCCTCCTCTGAGCTCTGCTGACGGCTGGCGCTGCCTGCCGCCTTTTGTTTCCTAGCTCCTCGGGCGCCAACGCGAGCAAGTATCAGACAAACATCGGCCGCACAAAGACGAAGAAATGGGTCCAGGCCAGCGTCCCCAACTACGACGGCGACGACTGGGGTAACGACTACGACGACGAGCCCGAGCCCGAGCCCGAGCCGCCGCACTCACACCCCGCCCACCAGCAGACATGGCCACCACAGCAGCACCCGAGCTCGCTGGCTCCGGGCCTGGGGTCGCGGCCCCTGCTCCCGTCCAAGCTACCCTGGATTCCCCCCAGCGCCCGGAACATGTCTGGCTCAACAACGTCGCTCCCGTCCCAAGGTCAACCGCAGCCCGGCCCGGCGAGCCGCTCCGGTACATTGCCTGCAGAGTCGGACCAGTCGCTGCAGGAGCGCCGCTCGTTCACGACCGGCGCAGCCGATGCCCTGCGCACCGAGCCTGCCCGCTCGTCTTCGCCGCTAGCAACGGCGTCGATACCGACGGCTCCGCCGGGCGCAAGGCCGTTCAGTCTTCCGTCGTCGGCCCAAGGAAGACTGCCGCAAGATGTGGCGCGAACGGCATCGCCGCCCACGGCGTCTCCTGGCGGGCAGACGAGCGCACCTCAGAGCCCCGCCGCCAGGTTTCCGCCCCGGAAGAGCAGCATGGGCCACAAGGACGGACCGCCGCCAAACATGGCCAACTTTGGCCCGCTGCTTCAGAGCGGCTCCAAACCTACAAGTCCATCCAGGGCGAACAACCAAAGGCCGTGGATGGAGGCGCGTTCAGGCTCGCCACAGGGTCCTCGATCGCCGCCCCAGACAGGCAAGCCGCTCCCGTTCGTGAGGCCGGCCGACATATACAAGCGGCTGGAGGAGGAAAAGGAAAAGGAGCGCCGCTCGCTGGACTCGGCAAGGCCGAGTCTGGACAGCCTCGGCCTCGGCGCAGGGAGCGGCGGCGACTACCGGGTCGGGTCTCCCGGTGCTCAGTCCGACGGTTCCGACCGTGCTCGACGCACCAGTCTCGGCAAGGACAGCGCGGCGGGCGATCTCACGCCGCGTGGCCCGAGGCCTCAGGCCGGGCTGGCCACAGTTGCGGAGCGGACCAGCGAATACGGGCTGGACGACTACTACACCGGCGTGGGCGTGTTGCCGGAGACGGGTGCGGATGCATCAGACGAGACGAAGAAGCAAAGTCTAGACGCTGCAAACGCATCAAGTAACACAGCTCAGACGGTCCCCGCTTCTGTCCCCGCACCCGCCACAGCAATGACGTCCGTCCCTGCTCCTCTAGCGCCTGATTCTTCTGTAATGCCACAGCAGGGACGTGGCGGCGGCACAGGGGACAATCTCAAGATGGACACGTCGAACACGAACCTTACGCAGCCGCCTCCGGTCCAGCAACAGCAGTCTGCGCCCAACGACAACAGCTCGGTTGCTGAGTCCGACAAGGACGACATTCGGCGCTTCAGCACCAGCCCCGTGCTGCCCGATTTCTCACGCATGTCCTCGTTTGGCGTCGACATGTTTGGCAGTGCCTTCTCGCCCAGCGAGGAGCCGCAGCCGTCTCTGACGGCCATTTCCGAGCAGCAACCACGGCCCCCCGCTGAACCGGACAAGGGCGCCCCGCCGATCCCGCAAGTCCAACAGAGCTCGCCATCCCCGGCCGCCCCGTCCACTTCCACCACGCCTACACCAGGTCTCCCGGGTGCCGCCCCAATCTCGCCACCGCCCACGGATACGGACCGCCATGCTGCAGAGACGAGTGGCCCTGCTCCCGGTGCCGAGGCCGCCGCACAGGCTACTGCGAAGGACCGTTCTGACACTCCCCTGTCTTCCACCTCTGCCCTCTCCGCGACTCCACAGTCTCGGGAACTTGCAGCCAGCGCCCCGCCAAGTCCCGTAGACGAAGCCGGTGTGTTGAAACCATCCGTTGTCAAAATAAAAGCGGGTGCCCCTCGCAGTCCCGTCACTGCCCAGTCCACCGAAAAGCAGCCCGACCCGGCAGAGGATCTCGTCGACGCTCGCACCAAGCTCGGATCACGGCAAGGAGCCACCGAAGAACCGCAGCCCTCCGCCTCCTCCAAAGAGGGCAGCCGCAGCAGCACCCCTCGAGACACCATGGCCCGTACTCTTCCGCCCGTTTCATCCCGGTCCCGCTCGCAATCTCCCTCCAAGGTGCAGGCGATGATCCAGGCGATGAATCAAGCCAACGCAAAGGCGGCTGGCGTCCCACAGCAGAGCGGCAAGGTGTCCTCCAGCGCCACCTCACCCGTGACTACAGCGGCGCCGCAAGCACCACGGGCACCAGTGACCGCGGCGCCGGCTGCTCCACAGCACACTTCCCCTGCCCCTCCAGAGCTCGAGTCTCTCGAGCCTGTAACGAGAGCATCGACATTCACCACCGCGGCGACCGAGTCCCCTGTCAAGGAGAGCGACAAGTTGCGAGAGGAGATAATGCTGTCGCTCAGCCCTCATCAGGGAGGTGGGGAGTTTGCCAATAGCAAAAAGCCAGACGCAGAGGCTCCCTCCAGCGGCGTTCCCCGAGACAGCACCTACCTCGGGGACGTTTATGACGACTATTATGGTGGACCCGACGATAGCACTGAAGAGCCAACCTCCGACAAGGCTGCAGGCGACAAAGTAGATGATACAGCGGCGAACGGCGCTTCTCCATCTGCACCGATGCCCAGACTTGGCCAAGGATTGGGTGATGTCCCTCCCCTGAATCCTAGCTCGATGAGTCCTCGCCCACTGAGCCCCCGCAAATCGCAACCCTCGGTCAAAATCCCCGCCTTGAAGCACAGGTTCTCGTGGGAGATGGGCGCGGAAGAGGCGAGCTCGCCTACCGCCGCCAAGCCGTCCGTTGCTGCTCCGGCCGTCGCAGAGGCCACAGAGACTCCTGCGGACCAGTCAAAGGCCCTCGAGCCGGAGCCGAAGAGCCTAAGCATCGTCCCGCCCGCCCAGCCGCCCGCCCAACCTCCATCCTCACTCGTGGGATCCCCGCAGTCTCCTGCCAAATCGGGCAGCGATGCGAGCCCGGTTGACGCTGGTGCCGCTGGTACCGCCAGCATTTCTCACTCAGTCTCCGATGCGAGCACACTGCCCTCTGGAAAGCTCCTCCCAGCCGTCGAGCTACCCTCGCCCCTTTCCATACGGTCTGATGAACAGAGCAAGTCGACAAACGAGGGGCTCCCGATCCGCACCCTGGCCGAGGAGAAGAGCCTGATGACGGGCACGTCGAGTCCCGTATCTGCACCACCCCGAGAAGAGCTCCCCACGTTCTCGGAGACACCAGCAGTCGCCCGCGCGCCTGCCGCAGAAGAAAGGGCGGCTTCGTCGGGCGATACGACGCCAACCCCGACGGGTCCGACCCAGACGGCGCCGGACCCGACGACCACGGCGCCGACATTGACCGCAGCAACGCCCACGCCTACAACGGCGGCCCCGACGGGGGCGGGAGTGGCACCGCAGTCGCCAACCGCGGCGCCCCTGTCTCCTATCCCAGCCAAGATAGCGCCGTTTAAAGAGATCATGGCGCTGCCGACGGCTGTCGAGCGGATAGATAAACTGGACGAGACGAGAGACATCTTTGCCAAGATCGACTCGGGGCTTGACGCGTGGCTGGTGGCCATAAGCCAAGCGCCAGGGAACACAAACGCGTCTTGGTCGCTCAAGGACAACATAACCCACGAAATGCTCGCGGGAGGCCAAAGGACAGGCCCCACGGCTCACCAGCCTGGGCTCCCGGGACATTCAAACACTGGCAAAGATGGCGGCCCACGACCCGTCAGCGGGCTTGCTTTGGGATCCCATATCACGGCTGCCGACCTGCGGCACTCGGGCAAGGAAGTCGGTGCCAAAGGAAAGGAACTGCTCATGGCAGGTGGCAAAGCTGCCAAGGGTCTGTTCAGCAAGGGCAGGAGCAAGTTCCGCGCTTTTGACCGTTGACCTTGCTTTTTTTTTTTCTGCATCATACCGCTCAGTGCTTTTTTTGTAGTTGGCTCGTGTGGCAGCGTATAGAACCAGGTCTGGGCTCGAGAGCTGAGAGAGTCTGAACCTTGCCACATTTTTGGGAGACGTCCAATGTACACCTAGCCGCATGTCGTTCGAGCATACCCCTGGGTCGGATGAATGGTGTTGTTCTGGTAGTTGGGACGGATGCCGGGCCGCTGTACTCTTATACACCCGACGAAAAGGGGGATGTCTGCCGGGACAACTACAACATGTTTCCTTGCTTCTTTTTTTCCTGTATTGCTTGATCCTATTCTTTTTTGGACGCTTTAATGAATATAAATGAGCTTGCGCGGATTAGAGCTTTTTCACGATCTTCAATCGTTGTTCGCAATGCCGCGACGACCCTTGCACGATCTTCATGGCATCGTCATTCGCGCCTGTTCTGTCGTAGCATCACACATGGATCTCAATATTAATGCCACCAGTCACCAGCCACTGCCCAACTGTCGACTTGGAGACAGGCATCTATTGCCGCCGCACATGAAAGGCACGGCATACCATAGGTGTTCCAATTTTCCTTTACTGCTGGGGTTCCTCCCGGTACGACTGTACCCGATGTGACATGGGAAGATCCAGCCTCCCTTCGGGCCGTGAAGAAAAAAAAAAAAGGCGGCAGCAGAACCAACAACAGCTGCGTCCCGCGTGTAGGTGGTGAGATGATGTAACGTGAATGCAACCCTGGGGCGTGCTGTGCGCCCTTCTCTTACAAGTCATGAGTGCTGCTCCTCTTTTCTCCGTCGCCGCAACACGTTGTGCCCCTCACTTCTTTTCTCCGTGTTTTTCGCTTTTCTGTAGCGAGAGCTCCCCGCCGGCTCAAGACGCGCGACCACGACTCAGAAACTGGCGGCCAAAAATAGTGTTGAGCACGGAAGACGACCACGGAACCTTGCAAGCGACAAGGCGGAGAGTGTGGACCAAACTCTAGCCTTGAACATTGAGATCATCGAATCCACACATAGCGACATGGTCGTCCAAGCTCTCAACCGACGACACTGAACGGCCCACTCGCCGAAAGAAAGGAAAGAAAGAAAAAAAAAAGGGCTGAGGTGGAGGTTCACGTTGGAGAGCCGTCCTGTGCCCTCTGATAGCGGCCACACAAGCTCCCAAATACCTAGCACATGCACCAGCGGCTATACAACCCTCGGCTCCAGAACCTCATACCAATCCGTTCTCATCCACACCCACAGCGCCATCCGTCCAGCCCCGGCTCCACTTGCTTACGTGCGGGCTGCAGTCAGTCGATAGTCGGGATCAGGTTGTGTGGTGCTACAGAACAGGCGGCAGCACGGGGCCAAGTGCAGGAAAAGGCCCCCAATTTCCATCAGTAATCAGGGTAATATAATAAGGAGCGCAGGAAGAGAGACAAGCAGGGAGGCAGCCCAGGCCGGAAGCGCAACACAAAGATTCGCAGCCAATGTCTAGCGTTCCCTGCTGGGCGCAACCTCGTGGGACCCTGCTGGCGTCTGTGGGATCGCCCGTCCTGGCCCCGTCAGCTCATCTCTTCCCGACCCACAGGCCGACTGAGCCTTTCCCAGGCGGTGCGTTTAGCTCGCCCCGGCCAGGATTGGCCCTCCCCAGGCCCAGGCCCGCCGCTTTGCCGTCAAGCTGCTCGCCCACTCGGCTGCCATGTCCGTGCCCTTGGCTGGCCACAGGAACAACATCGATGGGTCTAGCGGCCTCGCCCTGGAACCCCAGCAATTTGATCCAACGGCCAGCGGCGGCGCTGGTGGCTCTCAACAGCAGCACTATCACCACCAACACCTCCATCGCCGCCGTTTCGAACGCGCGGTAGCGGCAGTAGCAGCAGCCACAGAAGGCACGGCAGCCCCTGCTCGCGACCACGAGACGACGACGGCTCCATCCGATCCGCCGCCCTCGCCACCGCCGGCAGCAGCACTCGCTGAACCAAGCCCCCAGGCAGCGGCAACAGGGGACTCCCTCCCAATCTCCGCCTTCGCTGCGACCGCTGCGGCTGCCTCCACTCGCCCGCACGGCCCAGAGCCATCATCCCAAGCGCCTTCGCGGCCGGCCCCGTCCAAGCTCGAGCATACCCCGTCGTCCAATTCGTCGCCGCCTGATTCCCCGCGCCCATCACAGTCGCGTTCCGAGCCAGCAGCAGCGCCAGCAACATCAGCGAGCCGGTCGCCGCCATCGCCAGGCTTTGTCGACGACTCTCACTTCTTCCCGCTCCAAGAGCGCCAGCAACAATTGCGGCGGCGCGAGTTGTCCACCAAGCCCAAGCTACACATCCCGCGGTCTCGTCTGGTCAGCAGACAAAGCAAAGACACACTTCGACACTCCTCCATATCGGCCGCCATCGACGATACACCCGCCGTCGTCGAAAGCGCGCCACCGACGCGAACTGCCTCTTCGGCCAATCTAGACAGCTCCAGCGAAGTCGCAGGCCCTTCCCCGGGACCCGACGAGAATCCCCAGACATCCACGTCCCCAGCTGCCGGCTCCGGATCGCCAGACGCGCCTCCGCAGCCACCGGCCAAGTCTAGCGCGCGGCAGAAGGCCGCCTCTCCCGTGTCTCCGACAACCCCTTTCTCTGCGCGTCCTGATACTCTAGACTCGGACGACAGCGGGGACGACGCAGCCGGCTCGTCGGACGCGGAGGAAGACGACCACGCCTCCAGCTCGTCAGAGGAGTGGACGCTCGTCACGCCACAGTCGGTTGAGCTCACGCCGGCCAAAGGACAGATTCGCATCGTCACTCCCCGGCGAGGCTCCGGCACCATGATGCAGGCGCAGAAGCAGCAGCCGGGCGCGGCACCACACCAGCAGCAGCGCCAGGCGACCATGGATGCGCAGTCGCTGTACGATGGCCAGGGATGGGGGAGCCCACAGCAGCAATATGTCCACCATATGGGCCCAGACCAGCAAGCATACGCCCAGCAGCAACATGCTCAACACATGGCTAATAGTCAGCAGGCATACGCGCAAAATCAGCAAGCATTTGCCCAGCATCAGCAGCAGCAACATTATCATCATCACCAGCAGCAGCAGCAATCACCGCAGCAGTACAGCCAGCCTGTGCAGCAGTATCAGCAACCCCACCAGTATCAGCAAGCACAATCGCCTCAGCAGCCTCAATACCAGCAACGGCAACAACAGCAGTTCCAGCCCCAGCAGCAGTTCCAGCTGCCCTCACAGCAAATGCAACAACAGCAACAACAAGGCAATCACGAGGGCGGTCCAGAGCGCCAAACTTCCTTTGTCGGCCTGCCCCTGATCCGACGCAGCTCAACCTTTGGCGCATCATTGGGCAGGTCGCATGAGGACTTTAGGGGTATCACCGGAACACCCAGCCCAGATCCTAACCAGGGTGGGCAGAATAATAATGCTCCTAACGGGATCGACAATGCCGTGAACAGCAACGGCAACCGACCTCCCTTCCCTAATATCCCTATACCGCCGATCCCGCAAGACCCGGAGCCAGGCACGGGCACCCAGCTCAGCTACACGCAGACGCCCTTGACAACCTACCGGCCGCAGTTCCCTTACAACCCGCCGGGCCAGACGGGCAACTACCAGATCCAGTCGCCCATCGGCCAGCCGGGCAAATATGTCGAAGGCGGATGGTCGTTGCCGACGCCAGTAGCGACGAATCCTCCACCGGGCCAGTCGTTCGGCGGGCCACAGCAGCCCCAGCCCCAAGCGTTCCAACAGCAACACGCCCAGCCGACGGCACAAGCGCAGCAGCAGATAAGCGCCGGCCCTCCGCCCGGTACGGGCGCCCCCGGCAGCGGCGCGCCTCAGAACAACGCTCCCAACCAGGAGACGCAGCCGCCCGCCAAGCGTGTTCCTCTTTTCAACCCTCCGATCAACAGTGGCAACCCCATCCAAAAACTGCCGCCGCCCGGTGCCGGAGGGACGCCCTGGAAGCTCGAGGAGTCGCGTCTGTCGGAGCCCCTGGTGGTGAGGCCGCGCCCCTCGGGGAGCAATCTGGGAGAACAATACGCCCTGGACAAGGAGACGGGCGCTCCGAGCAGAGTGTCGACATCACCACCCGACTCGCCGGCGCGCCTGCCACCTGGTAGCAGCCAGTCGGCATCCTCTTCTGGCCCGCCACCGCCGCACCAGCTGCAGCAGATGCATAACCACCAGCCCGTCCCGTTCGGATCGCAGTTCAACCCTCAGCAGCCGGCTCCCGGGTTCCAGCCTGGCGCGCAACTGGCACAACCACAGGTCGACAGTCTGTCTCCTCTGCAGCCTCCAAACCCGCACTTTGCTCATGATGGCCTGGGCCGCGTCAAGACCAACGACTCGTCCTTTTCGGGGTCTGAAGGCCGCTCTTCGAGCTTGCTGGGAAATCTACGCAGCAAATTCCACAGCGCCGGCGGGGCTCGCCCCGGATCTGACGAAGTACACCCGGGCTCCATCAGGACTCACGGCGACAACATGTCACTCGCGAGCACGGCGACCGGAGATCTGCCGAGCAGCCCCAAGAAAAAGACTCGAAAGCGATCATCGCTGTTTGGGCTGAAGGGAGACGGCGGGGCGACGGGTGACGATGCGCCGCCGGGCAGTAAGGAGAGCATCATCGCCCACTCTTCGCATACCCTCGACCACAGACAGCCTCCTGCCCCACCGGAAAAGAAGCAGGGATTCTTCGACCGCGTCGGTACCGGCCTTGGTAGGAGTTCTATCGAACAGCCAGCCGCCCAGCCGCTTCGCGCTCAAACTCAACCAGGGCCCCGGCCTACCGGATTCCCTGGGGAGCCCAACCCACACAGTCCCGTGTCTCAACAGTTCGGTATGCCGCAGATGCAGACGCCTACGCAGGTGCAGAATCCCGGCCTGCCCCGGACGTCGACCTCGGACGCCGCCCCGAACGGCGTGGGCATGCCGCCACAGGCCCAGGCTGAGCAGATGGGCCAGCCTACGCACCGCTTCAACAAGCTCACCAGCTTCCTCAGCGGCGGCGACAGTAACAAGCATCAGCATCAGCCTCAGCCTCAGCCTCAGCCTCAACCACAGTCTCAGCCTCAGGTACAACCTCCCGGTATGCCGAACTCACTTCGCCCTATCCCCGAAAGTCGACCCTTGGGTCAGTCTCCATTTGGCTCGGGCCCTCAGACCGGCATGAACGTCCCTCAACCAGGTGTTCCTGGCCAGCAGCAGCGTCAGCAGCAGCAGCAGCCGCCACCAGGGCTTCAGGGCCAGCAGCCTCCTGGTCCCGGACAGCAGCAACCACAGAACCAGGGCCCGCTACAGCAGCAGCCGCAACAAGCGCCACAGCAGCAAAGGCCTGGGTTCCAAGGCCCGCAGCCTGGTATGCCTGGACCCGGCCAGAACGTGGCAATGTCGGGCCCTGGACCCATGGGCCCCGCTGGCCGCGAACGGAGCAGCACCGTTGGCTCGAGGCCGATGACATCGGGCATGCCGTTTCAAGCACCCGCCGACCAGGGCCCGCCTGGCAGGACGTCGATGAACCTGGCTCCCCACCCGGCCAAGGCCCAGGCACCATCTATCGCCGAATCAGACCGCAGCCGAAGAGTATCCGCCGGAAATTTCCTATCCGGAATCTTCGGCAGGAAGGAGCCCAAGGCACCTAAGGACAACAGGCCCCAACCAGGAAACATGGTGCCCCTGAGAGAGTCTGGCCCTCTCAAACAGCATCAGCCTCAGCTGCAGACGCAGCAGCCGCCGGGACAGCCCGGTGCTGGAGCCCAGAGCCCTGGAGGAGGCCAGCCGCACATGGTCATGGTTAGAACACCCGATGGCCGGACGATGATGGTACCTATGTCGTTCCTGCTGCAGCATCAGACACAACAACTGCAGCAGCAGCAGCAGCAGCAGCAGCAGGGTGTCCAAGGTTCCCGTCCGAACCCCGCCGGTCAGCAACCGCAACCACAATCACCTTCTTCCGCGTGGCCTCTTGGACAGCCCCAGCAGCAACTTCCTGTGCCTCAGCAGCCACCGCGGGAGCAGCAGCCCGTGCAGCAGCAGCAGCAGCAGCAGCAGCAGATTCCCGCACCCAAGCCAGGGCCGGGACCGCAGCCCCAGCCGCCCGTTCCGTCAACTCAACAGCGGCCTTCACCCCAGCTTTCCGTCGGCTCGGACCACCACTCGCTGCCGTCGCAAACGGGCCATGCTCAGCAGCCGAGCAGCCCACTGCAGACATCGTCGTCACCCACGATCCAGTCGCTGCAACATCCGGCTCGGAAGCCAGTGGGCTCGTTGCCCCGTGGGCCCGGTGAGGCCGGTAGTCCCATCGACGATTTGGGACGCGCAAGGGGCGCTTCGGTCTCATCATCGTACGACCAGAACCCTCATCTCGCCGCACACACGTCGCCTCCGCAGCAGCAGCAGCAGCCAGGCCATGTCAGAAGGGTCTCGACCCCGTCGATGCAGAACAGTCCGCCCCCGCAGCCTGCCAGCGTTGCCGGGACCCAAGGGACGTCGGTGCCCGAGAGTTCCTCGACACACGTCACCCCATCGACCACCCCAGCGCCCCAACAGGCTCTCCAACGCCCGCCCGGCGAGGGCCAGGTTCCTTCGCCGCTTCCCAGTCCCGGTTATCCGCCCCAGGGCGGTATGCAATCGCTGCAGACGACGCCCCAAACGGCTCCGGTGGTCCTGGCGGGTCAGCAGCGGAATTCTGGGCCGCAGCAGCCGCAGCAACCGCAGCAAGGCCAGCAGGGACCTCAGAGGCAGCCGCTTGTCCAGCCCATGGGCCCGCCACCCGGCATGCAGCCGCAACAGCAGCCGCAACAGCAGCCGCAACAGCAGCCGCAACAGCAGCAACCACAGCAACCACAGCAGCGTCTCCAGCAACAGCCACTGCTGGACCAGTCTCCTCCGATCCCGTGGCAAACCAACAACGTCCAGAACGGAGGTCGGCCTGGGCAGGGCCCCAACGGGACGCCGCCGCCGGAGCACCAGAGCACGTTCTCCAAGTTCTTCAAGAGCTCCAAGACGGGCCCCAAGACGGCCGTATCCGGCTCGCAGCCTCAGCAACAAAACCACCCCAGGTCCAAAAAGAGCATCTTCGGATTCAAGTCGTCCAAGTCTTCTGAGCCTCCGGCCAAGTCCAACACGCCGCCCCTCGGCCCGCCGCCCGGTGGACCAAAGTACGGCGCAGAGGGCCCTCCACGCATGTACGGGCAGCCGGTCAACGGGCCTATGCCCCAGGGCATTCCCCAGGCCCTTCCGGCCTCTCAGCCCGGTCAGCTCCAACAAGGTCCGATGCAGCCCGGCCAAGCGGCTCCTCCGAGCCAGGTCCAGCAGCCTGTTCGGGGCCGTCCGTCACCTCCTCAAGGGATGCCTGCCAACCAGAGCGGCTCGCCCGACCAATCTCTTCAAGGGCAGCCTCAATTCGCACAGCCACCGCCGCAACCACAGCAGATCCAGAGACTTCAAGGCCAGCCGCAGCAGCAGCCGCAGCAGCAGGAACCCAGCGGGCCATCTGGAGCGCTGCCGTTCCCTCACTCTCCCGCCCTCTACCACTCGCCTGGCGCTGTGCCCCAGCCTCTCTTCCAGGCCCAGACCCGGCCCGGACAGGCGCAGCAGCAGAAGGCATCTTCGCGCCCATCAGAGCCCACATACGAGGCCGTCCCCGTGCCGGCCGTCTATGCAAAGGTTCACAGCGAGGGTCGGGTGGCGCACGGCTCGCCGTATCTGGTCAACCACGGACAGGGCTTCCAGCCGCAGTACCCGGGACATCCGGCAATGGCCAGCCCGCAAAACACTCCGCCGCAGCCCCAGGCGCCGCAGCAGCAGCGCGTCCTGCAGGGCCAGTTTACGGACGCCAACACTCCTCCGATGCCCCCACCGCAGCAGCCGCCGGCGGGAGGCCACCCACTGGGCATCCACAACCAGACGCCGCCGGCCGGGCAGAACAACGGCCAGTTTGGAGGCCAGAATGCGCCCGGCCAGGGTCAGCGGTACCTCGGCCACTCCATCACGCCGTCTCTGTCGGGCGGCGCGTTCATGAGCCCCTCGATGATGGCGGAGAATGCTTTCAACGGGTCGCCGCCGCCACCGCAGCACGGGTCGCAGCACAGCTCGCAGCACAGCTCGCCGCCACCAGCCGTCTCGCCATACGGGCCACCTCAACAGCAACACCAGCAGCAGCAGCAGCAGCCAGTCCACGGCCAGACTCCGCCTCCGTCGTCTGCAGTCAGCAACATGGCATCTCCTGGTCCTCACCAGCCTGGCAGCAGCGGACGTCCGTCACCAGCCCGCTCGCCCGAGCCTGTTCAAACGGCAAACTCGACGCCGCCGCCGCTGATACAGCACCCTGGATCTCCTCACGGCTACCCTCTGCCGAACTCCGCCACGGCCTTTTCGCCCGTCAACCCTGCCGCGAGCCAGATGCCGAACCCGCCACTGCCGCAAGCGGCGGCAGCAGCCGAGACCGCCCCAGGCGTCCCTCACCAGCTCCTGCAAAGCACGCAGCCACCGCAGCGGCAGCTCAGCATGGTCAGCCACGTCTCGTCGGTTGACCAGGTCGGACCTGCAAACATGGTCTCGCGGATGGTCAGCGGCGCAGGGAACGACGGCTACAGCAGCATGGTCGTGTCGTCCAACGAGACTTCTCCTGTACCGGAGCAGCAGCAGCACGCCTTGGGGTCCATCAACACCCACCAAGCCAACCAGGCGGCGCGTGGCGGCGCCGAGGAGGAGAACCTCTACGACGCCTCGCCTCGCCTGCCTGCGACACAGGCCGCCCCGACGCCACCTGCGGTTCAGGCTCCCGTGATGCAGCAGCAGCAGCAGCAGCAGCAGCAGCAGCCTCCTCATTCAGAGCCGGAACAAAAGACACTCGGAGCAGCAGCGGTCGTCATTCCACCGTCGCCCGACGGGAGGAGCGAGACGCCGCCTTCGCCGATAGACGAGGAGCACCGGGTGGCGCTGCTGCGGGCAGCCGGCGGCGGCGAGTCGGCGGACCAACAACGGCAGCAGCAGTTCCTGAGCGTCGACGGGACCGGCGGCGGCGGCGAGCAGCTGAGCCGCAAGCCGACGATCCGGGCCACGTCCGCGGAGCAGTTCGAGGAGGCCAAGCGCAAGATGCTGCTGCGCGACCTGGAGGAGAAGATCCCCGTGGTGATCCAGGAGGACGAGCCGTCGGCGTCGGCGGCGGCGCACAGGGAAGAGGACGGCGGCGTGCCCAAGATGAGCGCCACCAGCTATCCGGGGCAGGAGTGGAATCCGTACGGCGAGTTTGAGAACTGGGAGGATTAGGGTGCTGTTTCCATTTGTTCTTTGCCTACCTACCTACCTATTTACTGGTCTACTCTTTCTATCTCCTTGCCCGTTGCAGTTTCTTCGCATGTATCCGCCCACGGCCGCATATAATCTGCATATACGGATGTCTGTCGTGTGCGAGCCGGTTTCTTGCTTGATTTTTTCTCTCCCTTTTGTCTAATTTACCTAGCAGTCCTAGCTCGCTCGGCGTCTTGTAGATAGCTGTGCACGAAGGCATAATGGATAATACGTGGTAATACTAGATATTTGGTACACCATCTATTCCACAATGTGAAGCCTAGACGAACGCCGCCGGTATGCACATCTCCGGTTCTCATTGTCGACCTCACGAACTCAATCAATATGAAATCAACCCCAAATTATCAGGAAAAAGATTCCCCCGCCTCTCTACCCCTAAGAAAGGCAAAGCTCGACATATTGGTGGTGGTGGTGGTGGTGTTAGTGGCATGCACCACGTAATGGCTTATTGCCGTGCCGCGTACTTTTTTTTCTGGCAACGCACATGCTCCCGTATTGAAAGAAGAGCCCGAGTCTACCCTCTTTGGGAGTGGTGAGGAGTTTGCCATTGGCTTGATCGACAGCAAGCTCGTGGGTCAGTGTGGGTCCACCGCTAGAAGTGGAGATATTTAGCCGATCCCAAAGCGGCTAGAGCATTTTCCCTGCAGTGGTTGTTCGGGGCCGATTTGCACTCCCCGTTGCTGCAAATGCAGCCGAATCCCGCGGCCACCGGCTGCCTATCTAGCAGACAGCGAGCGAGTGCGGGATCGGCGAATGCAGGTGGAAGAAAGAGGATAAGCAAAACAAAGCAGGGGTTTGGTGGGTGTCGTGAGTGACGCGCAAGAAGGAGGGTGGGGGCCATTCGTCTGTTGCCCCACTCCGCCACATGCAGTTAGTCGGTCCAAAACGAATCGGGATGGCAGAATTGGAGCCCCACTCGGCGACGTGTGGTGCGGGATGATTAAGACGAGAAGGGAAAGCAATGGATTGAGCGAGTGAGAGGAGCGGCAGCGTCCAAAAGGCGACCACGAGGCGACCTGGCGGTTCGCCATCGAGTTCGCTATTTCGGGCGATTGGGAAAAGGCAGCGGGAGAACCGGTTTAGACAAAAAAGCGATGAAAAAAAAAGGAAAAGAAACGAAAAAGAAATAAAATAAAATGCCGCCCCATTGTGCCTTGCAGTAGAGGCCTCGACACGGGTCTTGTGTCCTGTGAGCCCAGGCCTTCACGACGTCACATGCCGACGACGATTGCGACAGACAGGGCTGAGCAGGACCAATCGACCTACCTCTCGTCGGGGCCGGGGTCTTTTGCTCCATAGGCATGCTCTACTGGTGCATGTTAATTGGGGCGGAGACAATTCAAAGCACGCATGTAGCACCACGGAAAGGTGCAGGCCACCTCATCTCTGCCATCCAAGGACTCCCATCGCATACGGTCACTCCGACCAAAAAAATAAATTGTCGTCGACCGCCGTCCTCGGAGCCGAGTCTGAGGTTTTACTGGTTGAATTAGATGGTGGACCCATAAACATCTCTGTTTTCACCTGCTTGGAGGACGCAGACCGGCCGGAGAGCAAGCAGCAGACAGGAACGGACATCTGGCGAACAGCCGGACAGAAAGAAACTAATCCCAGCCCCGTGCTGAGTGCGCGCTGCGTAACGAATGGATGTCACTGTACTGCAGCGTCAATCACTAGGAATTATTGGACGATGCGACCTCGGTCTGTGGTTTGATAGGCGAGCGTCACTGGTGGGATGGACGTCGCTGCACACACTCTCTCTCTTTAGGCGAACAACTGACGCCGATCCTCTTATTTGTTTGCTAGTTCGTCTCCCTCCTCCATAGTATGACAGGGGAACCGGTCCGACTGGGCCAAGTGGCAAAGTAGAAAAACAAAACGATGGCTGCCAGTACACTTGAGCTGCATGTCGCCGTATTGAGCAGGTGGGAGGGTTGCTGCTGCTGCGGTGGCACAGCAAACACGGAGCGACGCAGGGGTTCCCACAGCAGATGGGGGCTGCTCGCCCGTCTCGTAAATAACGACAGACACAAGCAGAGGACCAGTCTCGTCCGCACCAGAGATGCAATCTCCAACAAAAGGCGTGGGGTTGTGCAAGATGCCTAAGCAGGTCGCAGCCACGGAGCCTGATCTCTCCAAGAGATCACCCCATCGACGCAGGGGAACGCCCGGCTTAGCAGAGGTATTTAATGGGCAAGGGTGGGAGGCAGCCTGCGGTGCTGGGTTCCCCCCCAGACTAGCCGAGTTTGGATGCACGTTGTGGGTGAGTGATGGCCCAGGTGGTGGGTGATGGTGGCTGCAGGAGGGTGGAAAAAAAGACCCGACCCCATGCCCAATGGTTGACGTGACGAGCCTCCATCCTTGTTCGGTTTGGTACCAGCTCGCTTTCAGTCAAGCTTCGGTTGACATTTCTTTGGTTCTGGTCCCATGGGGACCTAAAAAGTTGGTTGTTAGAACGAAGCGCCTGATTGGTCGCCTTATCGTGTCAGTGGCGGACTACATACAGCTCACTCCGCCGTGCTTCGCATTTCCTGCCAAGGAAACAGCCTGTTCTGGTGATGTCCATATCAAGCACGTCTTGTTCTATCCTTTGCCTATTGTCCCAGTGATACCATACGTACGAGTCCTCTCGAGTGAGTGCCAAAAACCCAGCCAGCCAGCCGGCCTCGGGCTGCCGAGCGGGCTGTCAAATTCCTGGAGCGTTCTTTTCCATCGGGAAGGTCAAAAAAACTTATTTAAAAAAAATGATAAAATAATAATAAAAAAATTGCGTGCT
Source organism: Magnaporthiopsis incrustans (assembly GCA_003049425.1). Classification (NCBI taxonomy): domain Eukaryota; kingdom Fungi; phylum Ascomycota; class Sordariomycetes; order Magnaporthales; family Magnaporthaceae; genus Magnaporthiopsis; species Magnaporthiopsis incrustans. Next base: position 189,320 of record PYSR01000041.1, on the reverse strand, counting down.
GAAAAAGAGAGGGACAAAAGGCGACCGCCCAGGTATTCTCCCCCCACCTCGGCACCCGACACCCGACACCACGACGCAGCCTTCTACGTCGTGATCAGCCCCGGCTCGCAAAGAGCACCACTAGCCCTCCAAACCACTGGAATCGTTCTGGTAAGCCGACGGGAGATACTTCCCAACAAAAGCTACCCGTACCCTCCTTTCCCTTCCGGGCCGCGGGATGCGGGACCTGCACCCTGCCCTCAGCTTCAAAAACGCCCTGTCAGCACCGCCCACGCGAGATCAAGCCCATGTGCTTTTTTTCTACACTTTCTACCTCTTCACACGCACACACACGCCCCAGACCCGCTGTTCCCGCAAGCAAGCAAACCACATGCAAATTCCATGCCTTGCTTCCATCTCTAACACTTGCCCCGGTTGGTCGGGGTCTGAGGCAGGCAGCAACACCCGATGAGTCGCCCACCACTTGCCGCGTGCGACGGGCCTTGGCACCAAAATATGTGTGTCCAGCCGGAAGAAGACGAGCACGAGCACGAGCAGCAGCAGCAGCAGCAGCAGCAGCAGCAGCAGCAGCAGCAGCAGCAGCAGCAGCAGCAGAGACCCGAGGGCTCTGCGACTCCTGACGCCGCCGACCTGCCGCCTCTGGCCAGACAGCGGCCCGTGTCGGGAGCGGGCCCTGTGCGGCCTCAGATTTCGCCCACTCCGCGGCCCCAGCCCCAGCCGCAGTCGCAGCCGCCCCCGCTCGGCCTCGCTCTGCGTCCGCCGGCTCCGGCGCTCAAGCTGTGGGAGACGCCACTTGATTCTCGTAAGTCAACCAAACTTCTCGTGGTGTTTTTGCGCAAACAGACAGCGAGGCTTGAGAAGCAAGCATCTAACCGATGCCATACATCTCATCCTCTAGGCTTCAGACTGGTCGACAAGCCCAAGCGCTTCTTCACCATCGGACGCATCTTCAAGACGGTCTGGTTCGAGCCGGGCGGCACCGAGCTGACCACCACGGCGGCACTGAACCTCGTGCCGCAGCGGCGGCCGGACGTCGACTACGCGCACGCCTGTCCGGCGTTCCACTCAGAGAAGCCGGTCGCGAAGTTCCGCTGGTTCGTGGTCGTGCGCCGGCGCGTGCACCACTCTCTATGCTTCGCCGTCACCACCTCCAGCGGCCGCAACAACGGCAGCAGCAGCGTGCCTGGCGCCCCGAGGCAGCCCGGACGGGGCAGGCAGCGGGACTTTGTGGTCCTGTACCCGGCGCCGCCGCTGCCTGGTCCGAACGGCGAGGTGCCGCCGGGGCCGCCGCCCAGCCCGCCTGAGCCGATGGAGGGGGAGGGAATCGAGAGGGAGCCGCTCGCGGTCATCATCGAGGATGGAGGCCAGGCCATCTCGCGGCTGGCACGGATGGACTGCGGCCGCATATATACCGTGGAGGACAACGTCAGGGTCATGAAGATTGGACGCATCCACACGGACGGGCTCAAGAAGCTTGACGAGTACTTCAGGGAGTCGGTCAACTGAGCACGTGCGTGTTTACGTTGCTGGGCTCTACGTCACGTCTGGCGACCCGGGCTTCCGAAGAAGGACGGCGAGGGACCAAAAATCAGGTGCTTTGGGGACTGGAGGATTTTTGATTTGTGGCGCAGGACTCGACGATTGATTTCTAATTTCCTTCTGATTTCTCTTCTCTGCGTTGATTTCATCCGGCGAGCCCAACCTGGCCAAAAGCAGAAGGTTTACATTCGGGTGCTAAAGACAATTAAAGGTTGTTTGACAGGACACATGCCCTGCTGATCTCGAGTGTGGCGGCCCAATCTAACACGGGAGGTTGCTGATTCCGGGGGCGCGTGAGTCGCGAAACGGTGCGGGTGGTGGGGCGTCGAACGACTTGGCCTAGCGGCGGCTGCTATAGCGCACCAGACCTCGGAATATCGGAATGGAATAGTAATAGTGCAAACTCTGACTGCAGCACGCAACGGCTGACTGGACTTCGGGCAGCACGAGAATCGAAGCCGGCGTCATCAGGCCACGACTGGAAAGCCGTGGAACGTCGAGTCCGCGACGGGCTGTGCTTCGTTCCCTTTCGTTTTTTTCTTCGTCGTCGTCATGCAATACACGGCAATAGAAATCCCCGACACGTCCGAATCAGGCCATCGTTCCATTCGCAAGTACCTGGTAGCCAGGGCGGAGGCCTGGTCGCCGGCTCCTGCGGATGCGGCCAGAGCCTAAACGGTTAGGTGGGCTCCAGTCGACTCCAGCGACTCTCCACCCGGTAGGGAACTCCCCGGAAAATCAGAGCCGTTGCAGAAGATAGCAACACCCCACCATGCGCCGAGGCCGTGACGAGAAAAGACATCGGAATCCACCCTGTTTGCCATGTTTCTGCCATGCCCCAAGCGAGCCCATCCATGTCATGCCCAAGAGAGGGGGCTGCCCCATGGGCCCATTGGCAAGCGCCTCATCTGCCGCGATGGGCTTGGCGGCCTTTTGTCTACACCATGCCTGCTCTGCTGTGCCTGCCGCTTGCCTCTGGCGCCCGCCCTCAGATCGGCCCACGCCTCATCACCGGTCGGGTGGTATTACACGTAGAACAAAAGAATTAATAATAATTAAAACAAGGGGTGCTAGCCGCTGACGGGTTTATAACGGCCCAACGCGCTTCCCCGTGTGACCTCCATGTTGGGAGCCGCATACGAGCAACACGAACAAAGAAGGAAACACCGCCCACACACACACTTGATAAGACCCGGGGGCGTGCTAACCAAGGGACTGCTGTTCCGGGGGGACAAAGGATACACAACCCCGCCTTGCCCGGCCGCAGATAAGACCCGAATTCTTCCGAATTACGTCTTGCTCTCTTTCTCCTTTCTCTCTCTCCTGGAGACACAACAAGCGGGACGGGATCCTTTCATCGGCCACTATTCTTCAAGACTCGCACGCCGGCGAAATACACCCGCCCACACACTCACACAGAACACCGAGAACACACAAGATCACGAGAAAAAACACAACCAGCCATGCCCAGGCCGACTCTTCGCACGGAGCAGAGGTACCTGTGCCCCGGCGGCGGACAAACAGCCCGAGAGGGCGGCGACGAGGCGGTGCGTGTCAACGGCCAGCTGCCGCCGCTGGACATGTCCGAGGGCACGGCCGCCATCCACCCCAACACGGGCATCCGCAAGGCGCACTCGGTCGGCTGCACCCAGTCCATGGAGCACAGCTCGGGCATGTGGTACGACGGGCGCGAGCTCAGCTCGGGCACGCTCGAGAACGTCGACTTCCAGCACGTCGAGAGCCCGTGCGGCAGGCCGGGCGCCCTGTTCATGTGCTACTACGACGGCCGGCTGTACGCCGACTCGGAGGCCTGCTACTCGGACGAGGAGGATGAAGATCCGGACGAGGACGTCCTCTATGACGAAGACGAGGTGGACTACGACGACGACGATACCAGGACGGACGAGGCAGCGCCCAACGAGTACGAGGACGACGACGAGCGGGAAGGTGAAGAGGAAGAGGACGCAGACGCAGACGCAGACACAGACAGCGAGAGCGCCGAGGACGACGAGGAAGAGGAGCTGCTCTGCATGCGCTACTGCTCCGACGACGCGGCCAAGCGCCCAGCCGCCGCCGCCGTGGTCGAGTTCGACATGAGCAAGCTCTCGCTGGACCACCAGTTCAAGAACAGCATGAGCTCGCCCGTCGACCCCGACGATCTCCACGGCCGGCTGATGCTTGTCGTCCAGGGACGGGAGTGACAGTGGTGGTCCACTTATGCTTTCCCCTCATCTTATCGTATCGCCAATGATGGAATGCCAAGATGCAAGCTCGATTCCTGACCGGGTTAGCTAGTCTAGTTTGGAAGCGGTGACAGTTTGCCCAGCGTGCTTCCTCCCTCCATCCCGGCCAAGCCCCTCAATCAGCCCTCCGATTCCAACAGTCGGCACACGGCCAGGCCCCTTGGCGGACAAACCCCGCTTCATCACCGAGGCATGCAGGTGTGTGTGTCGTGCCAAGAAAAAAAAAGGAAAAAAGAAACAGATTCTTGCGGCTCTGCTGTGCACTTAGCGACGCACAGTAGGGTCCGGGACCCAGCCCTCAAGGCAAAGCTCATGAGCAGCCGCCATGACCCACTCGTCACTATGGCGGTAAGCAGGGACGCGGTAGAGGAGTCCCTGGAGCTGGTCTAAGGGCGGCGCATTGCCAAGCACGAGGTAGATAACGGTCTGGCACCTGCGCCTGACAACGTAGGAGACCCTGTCATCCTCGGGGTCGACGATAGCAGTGCACATGCGACCCGCAGGCGCGTTTGGTCCCGTCGCGTAGATGGACCAGTGCTGTTTTGGAGATTCGAGAGAACGATCGGTATGCCTGAGCCCTCCCAGGGGGATGGATGAACGGCCCGCTCGGGTGGAGAGGCAGCAAGCAGGGCCGCGAGGGGAACTTACGTGAGGAAGGAACGATCTCGAGCCTCCTTTTTGCACCGCCAGTGAGGAGGATGACTAAGCTGGGTGCTCTTACGCTTCCAATCTTTGACCCGGATTATCTAGGATGCCGGCCGGTTCCCTGCTGCCGGCCTGTCGCCTCCTTGCTAGGTAGGTACCCATCTGGGTAGTTGCAGCTCTTCTCGAGCCGCTCCTCGAGCAATAATCTTTGAATTTTGCAGCCGTTTCTCCCAGGGACACGCTTGAGGGCGACGCCGACCAAGCCGCTGATGGCGGACGGCCGCCTCACCGTCAGGTAACCCCAACCCTTCTGAAGCCCACTGCTCGGGCAGTCTCCGGCCACGGCTTCTCCCAAGAACACAGACAACCGGTGGAGAAGGCCGTCCGCCTCGGCTACGGTACTCGCCCGTCCTTTCTCGGATCCGCTCCGCCCGGGCCCCGCGCTCTGTTGCCGAGTACATCGCATCTCCAGGCAATAAGGAGGCGCCTAACGAGGAATCCAAACTGCCTGGTCCCGGACTGGCAGCAGATAATCGAACCAGGTAGGTGTAGCGCGGTCGAAACGGCTTTTGACCCAAACCGCCTCCTGTTGCTGGTTCCTCGACTGACAGTCCCCTCCGGACAACAGCTCCAACTGAAGATCCTCAGCCATCCATAGTGCTGGCTACCGGTGCTGCATCCAGGGCAAGAATGCCTCCTCCCTGACCGCCTAGTTGCCACGGCCATTCTACCCATCCCTACAAGACGACGACGCGACGGCAACAACAACAACAACAACTAGCAGCAAGACAGTGCTCTGGGGTTCTTTCCACGCCAAGACTATCACCAACTTCGAGGCCGAATGCTTCCGGAGATCTACCCCTGGCTCGTCCGCAAGTTGGCCGCCGACCTCGCCCAAGGGCTGGCCGCCTTGAGAGGAGGCATCACTCACCGATGTAAGCAGCCCTCGTCGTCTATATCTCGGACTTCTCGGGTGACCCGCTAACGTGCTTTGTCCGGATGATAGATCTGTCTCCTACCACCACGTCGAGGTACCCCTACCGGCGAGGCTCAAGATGAACGATTGGAACACTTCGCTCGGTAATTGCTCATGGCAATACATCAACAAAATACATGTGACAACGGTGGACACGGTAATAGACTCTCGGGACATGCTGTCGCTCGGTCTTGCCTAGCGGTGGGCCGAGTACGGCGAGCCTCGAATACAACCGTCAACACGCTGGCACCACGGGCCTGCCAAATCAGCCTCCATGGCCGTCAACTCCGTAGGGGCCCCTGAAGCGGCTCTTGCTGGCTACCTACATGGCGCTACGTCCCGTCCAGCACGCACGCGGACCGTGTACAAACTCCTGGGAGCCGTGGATGCTGCCTAGGGCCAGAGGCTGCACTCTGGGTTATATGTCGAGCCCGCCCTCAACTCCTAAAAAAAACGACTCAATGAGACCAAGGCGCTCCGGCCCGTGCTCCGCCACACATTCATATCCGTCCTCGAGCCGCTCGACCTGGCCGTCGTCCCCAGCAGGCTCTGGACCACCATGACACAAACCCTGACGGATAGGGACCACGGTGCCTCCATGCATGCTCACGACGTGCCTCCTAGGTGCACGCTCAGCCAAACACACTTTGTCATGTCTGATGCCGCAACAAGCCAGCACTTCATCATGCGCCGCGCCTTTGGCATGCACTTTGGCTGGAAGGGCGTCTACGACGCCGACGTAGTGCGCGCCGCCCGCGAGGACGGCTTCCTGGAGCAAGGGCGCGGCCGCTTCACGGGCGGGTGAACGAGAGGGAGCCCTGCTAGAGATAAAAGCAGCTCCTTGCCGTCGCCGAGACAACAATGCCTGCTTCCAGTAGCTGCGGAGCTTGGTTGAGCAGCTCCGTGCCGTGCCAAACGCCGCCGGCAAGGGGCCATGGTGCGTCTGGGTGATTTGCCATCAACTCCAGTCTCTTGGAGCCCTCTGGGGAGCTCACGAACCAGGCCGTGCTGGTCTGCAAGACGCTGCGGCTTCCAGACGACACTGCTAGGACCAACCGTACGACCTACTTCACGCACGCCGACCTGCAATGCATCCCGACAATCTCCTGCAGGACCTGCCGAGCAATTGGACGTGGCTCTTGCACACCCCTGGCATTTTCTTGTCGTGCCTGACGCTCGGGTGTGGACCAAATACGCTCTTAAGCCTGGGAGACTCAGCTTGCTCGAGTGGACCGCCTGATAAACTCTGGCAGGAAGCATACATGTCTGGGAAGGCCCCCATGAGCCGCCCGACGGCGGCAGTAAAGACGATACCTGCTTCCGACACTGCCGACGTAGTTCCTTCTCCATCTCCTGCCACTCCCGAGCTGCCTGCCGGACAACACGCGCAGCTCGAGCATCACGGCGTCGTCGGCTAGGAGCTTTCAGGCTTGTACGCCGAGTACTGGGAGTACCTAGAGTCGGTCTATGGGCGGCGGTCGACGACCCACCTCTTTAGTGAGGCACCCTGCTGCTGATCACGAGGACCGAAAGCCGTGCCGGCTGTGCCCGCCCGACCTTCACCAAGGCCAGACAGATGGTGTTTTGCGATGGCTGGAACTACGTCTGGCTCTACAACTGCCACGGACCAACTCGTTCCCCAACGACGCGAAGCAGTGGCACGTCTCCCCTGCACGGCCAAGCGGGGCCACCGGGGGGCGGCCAGTAAGCCAAGGGGGTCAAGATTGTCCCCGCCGAGCCCGCAAAATCAAAAGTCAGCTCTGGGGCAGTGGTGATGATTATCTGGCCATCGACCGAGTTCCTGCCAGCATTTTCTTGACCTGGGGCCAGCTAATGGATCCAAGAAGCCATCAGTAACAACCAGCGCCGCGAGACAAAAGGATTTCCATCCACACAAGCCGGTCCCGGTGACTAGAGCTGCAGCAGCCATACACCTCGGTACCTACTCGGCATCATTGTGTTCGATCCTCCTCACCTCTGCTCCAAGTTCCTCGCTGCAGCCCTCGAGATCGCAAAAGGCGGCGTGGTCCAGGTCCTGGTTGGAAGGACAGGCCTGGGTTGCACGAGGCAAGGCAGGAGATACGTGATGCCGAGGATAGGAACCTCTGGGACGGAAGCTACGGGCTCCCGGCACCGAGGATCTGGCATGGAGATCACCGACTTACCAAGTCCAAGCACGGAGGCTGTGCATCTTACAACGCAAGGACCAGCACCGGCACCGGGACTTGCCTTGCACGGCCAACGCTCGAAGCCGATGACATGCGGCTATATCTAGGAGAGGTTCGTACGTGGAACCCCGTTTCCATTCCCGTTCTTTAGGCCGGAATGACTAACTAGATATCCGGGTAACAAGAGTATCCAAAACGTTGATCGACAACGACAGCCACGAACAGTCCTCGAGCGGTGTGGCCGGTGATCCGGGGCGCACCGAGGTCCTGAGGGCAGCCCACCGATGGCCTACGAGGATGGCGACGACACGGCGCTGCTTCCTCCACGCCACGCGAGCCGACACCGACGAGGTCGACCGAGTCTCGGGCAGTCTCCATCCCAGGCACGATTCTCGGCCATGATACTGGATAAAGCCACCGAGAAGCCTACCGAGAAGGCCAGACACACGGCGCTTCGACCCCTAGACTCTCTCCTTGTCCGACAGACCAGACATCTGGTTGTCTCAGCGCCGCCCAGTGAAGCAGGTCCAGCGGACCTACACATGCATACCTTTCCTTTTATTGAACTCGGAGGGATCCGCCCTCTGTTGCCAAAGCTGGCTTCGGAGATATTGGACATCCTCCGGGTGTATAGCGTGGTGCAGGGCTTCGTCATCGAGATGCCGATGGAGAAGGCGCATCTCTTCTGGCTAGGGAGAGCCGTCGCTGTCTTTACAGTCCATTCGACGAGCCGATGTGTGTATGTACAAGGACCCAGGTCCGGCTGCCTGATGTCTTTCTTCTCTTCCTCTTCTTCCTCTTCTTCCTCTTCTTCCTCTTCTTCCTCTTCTTCCTCTTCTTCCTCTTCTTCCTCTTCTTCCTCTTCTTCCTCTTCTTCCTCTTCTTCCTCTTCTTCCTCTTCTTCCTCTTCTTCCTCTTCTTCTCTTCTTCCTCTAGTATTTCATCTGTGCCAATTTTGGTCCAGCTCTGCTGGTACGAGCCTGTACTTCTGTCGATATGGAAATTATAAAAGAAAAAGGATGATGAGCAACGACCGTCGCGACCTTGGAAAGTGTCCTCCTTTGCATTGTGCATAAGGGAAGAAAGGGACAGATATATACACACATATCCTTGGGCAGCGCAAGTCTCACCAAATCAAAGTCGACCTACCCTGTACCTACAGTACGCAAAGGCCATCACCAAACGGCCGTCCCTCCGATATCTCGCGGGACCGGGATGGTCGCGTCGCATTCCCGTGACTGGGCGGCCGCCTTGCACTGATCCCGCGCGGCTATACGCGGGCGAGCACCCTTGTCTTATTTCGGCCTCGAACAACGGTTGCCGCGCTTGCTTGCTCTTTTATAGGTAGATATGTAGATTGGCACTTTTCTCTTCCGTCTTGACGGCGCCGTTTTGGGCAGACTTCTCGGGCCTTTCGTTTCGTTTCTTGTAGTACCGTCCCGGCTCGCGCTCTGCGGCAGGGCGCCTGCCTGTATCATTAGCTACCTGCTGGCGGGTGTTGAACAATTCTGTATTTGGTGTTTTGGTAGACAACCCAAGCGACGACGGCCTTGGGTGAGGATGTGGCATATGGCGGGTCACAAAGACTTGGAGCAGAACCAGTCGACGACGATGTGATTTACGAGCGTCATGTTTTTATTCGAGATATTAAAAAAATATCAAATCCGAGAAAAGGGATGAATGAAAGACAAGAACGACATGACATGGGCAACCGACGTGCTCTCCGGCGTCCCTCGTCCTCGGACGTGAGCCGTTGCTATCGAATACCGTACAGGGTCGGCCGTAGATCATCAGGATTCCCAATCCTGTGCCATCTTCATATAATCGTGACGGTAGAGACAGGACGATACGACGTCGTATCTAAAGCGAAAACGCCCCATACAACCGGTAACGGTAGAGACAGGAAGATACGACACGTACCGAAAACAAAAAAGAAACCAGTCACATCCAACTCCCTTGTTGCTCCTTGAGTTGACGCCGTTCCATCCTTGATAGCTGCGGCGGTAGAGACAGGCTGATACGATTCGTATCGAAAACAAAAACAGGGCAGGTACCATATATATCCAGAACAAAAGAAACGCACAACTCACTTGTTACTCCGTCAAGCCCGCCGTCCCGTGAGCGGAACCCAAACGGGTTCTCCAACAAGATCCAGCGGGAGGCTGTGCCAGTCGTCACGCCAGTGGTTGCTGCTCCCCTCGCGGGCCGGCCAGATGCGGCGGAAGTTGTGGATGGCCGACGCGAACGTGACACTGGGCGGGTTGCCCTTCCTCTCGTCGTAGTCGCGGTCGCGCGCGAGGCGGGCGGCGAGGCCCAACTCGCGCACGACGACGGCGCCGGGGGCGGCGTCGTCTCGCGGGGCCGGCTCGACCAGCCACGAGCAGCTCAGGTTCTCGACGATGTCGAAGATGTCGTCGTAGCGCATCTGGCGGCCCAGGTCGTCGCCGCCCTCCGTGTGCAGCTTGAGCCGGTCGAGGCGGCGGCCCGGGTCGCGGCCGTGGGCGAGCATGCTGGCGTGCACAACGTCCCAGATGCCGCGGGCGAGGTCGGCGTCGACGGCCGAGTTGAAGAATATGTTTGTGATGTCGCCGTTGCGCAAGTGCTCCGGCGGGTCGTCGTCGCTGTGCGTGTCGTTCTCGCTGAAGACGGCCGGGTCCAAGATCCACACGTCGCTCCGGGAGTCGTGGCGGGACGAGCAGTTGAGCCTGATGAAGAGGCGCCGCAGGTGCGGGAAGCCGCCCAGCGCGCGGTAGAGCGCCACCTCGCGCGCGTCGGATCGCGTGCGCTTGATGGACAGCGACAGCTCCTCCAGGTTCGGGCACAGGCACTGCAGCTCCAGGATCAGGTCCTTGGTCACCACCATGGGCGCCACGCTGCGCTCCATGTAGCCGTTGCGGATGGGATCCCAGGGCAGCAGCTCGAGCTTGCGCAGCGTCCGGCCGTGGCGCCGCAAGACCCTGCACAGCGCCTCGGCCTCCATGTGGCCCGACACCGAGAGCTCGACGAGCGGCTCCAGGCTGTTGAAGAAATCGATTACAGTCGCGGCCAGGCCTGGCTTCCCATTTCTCGCGCGTAACCTGGCGTCCTGGTGGGACAGAGGCTGCGCGAGGGCATGAACGGGACCGGCGCCCGTCAGGTCCTCAAGGACCGTGTTCTCGTCGACATCGATCTCACGCATGATGCGGAGCCGGAGAGTGCGGAGATTGGGGAACGGCCGGTTCTCCGCCATCCACTCAAAGCCGTCGACCATGACTCCCGACTGGGACCCGAAGCCGGCACCGAGGTCGAGGTGGCGCAGGCGGCTGAAGTCGGTGACGGCTGCCCACTTCTCCAGGGACGGGGCGCGGATCGGGTCCAGGCCCGACAGCGCCAGCGAGGTCAGCGACCCCTTGGTGCTCGAATCGGGGACGAGGCCCGGCAGCCCTTTCCATCTCGCCAGCATCCGCACGGGCCTCGGTGGATGCCCTACTCTACCCATGGCCGATCTCCGGTTGGGGGCGGCCGAGAAGACGGCGTGGACCGTCTTCAGGTTGGGCGCAAGGCCGGACACCAAGTCCAGCACGGCGTGCTCGTTGAAGTCGATCTCGCCGCTGTTCTCGCGAGACGAGTACTCGAGATGGACGGTGTGCAGGCAGGGCGACGTGGCCAGTTCCATCTCGTGCCGGTCAGGCGTCTCCAGGTGGAGGCTGCGCAGGCGGAAGGACAGCAGGTGGAGCTCGCAGTGCGGGTGGTGCTCGTGGATGATGGCCAGGAGGCTCGGCGGAAACTGGTTGCCGCAGTTGTACACCAGCTTGGCCAGGTAGGGCAGGCCCTTGATCAGGTGGCCCAGCGGGGCCCAGCCTTGGTCCTCGTAGACCGGGACGGATACGGGCGCCTCGAGGCGCTCCGCGTTATACGGGCGCGGCTCGGGGTCGTCCAGGATCTCGGGGATGCCCCAGCGCGGATACCAGCGCTGGATGTCCTCGAGGTGCGATGATATCCGGTAGAATTCTCCCCTTGTGGGGTATGGCCTCGCCGGGGGCCGATCCTCCTCCCGGGCGACCAGGAGCCCTTTGACGCTAATGCTGCGCACCTCATGGCGGCAATTTCCCTTGTCGATGATCTCGGCCACAGCCACAACTTCCTCCGCCAGCGTGGCTGGATCGTCGACCTTGAAGCTGACATGCCCGACGACGAACTTGCGTGTGGCCTTGTGCCAGGCCTTGCTTGTTGCTGCCAAGGCAAGGACGCTGGGGCGGTCGGCTGCACCCACAAGTTTGATTATATCCTGCATAATCTCCAAGGGCAGGCCCTTGAGCTTGGGCTTCGGAGCCATGACGGCCTAGATTAGCGCCGGATGTTGGCGAATGGGTGGATATGATAAGGTAGGTCGGGGTGTGGCAGGATGGGTTATAAGCTCCTATGGGAGGGGCCAGGATGGCCGAGAGGAGAGGGGAACGGTGGAGAGCGGCGAGTGAACGGGGCACCCAAGGTCTGCCCATCGAGGTCTCATATATAGACACAGTCTAGACGGAATTGAAGCAGACACCAAAAACCGGGCTGTCCTCTCCGACCACAGGGGTGCAAAGTGCAACAATACACGAAGATGCGCGCACATGGTGGTGGCAGTGGCGGTGTATGGAGGTGGTCTAGACTGTATGGCGGGCAAAAAAAAAGGGGGTGTGAAGGTGACAACGAGAATATCCGGATATCTGGGCGGATGGAGCCAAGGGGCGGGGTTACACCCTCCTCGCAGGGGTGGGAAAAGCAGCCAAACAGCAATAAAGCAGGCAGGCTGACAGGCGCGGCTGGCGAAGAAGCCGGCCGTGCTTCTAGCGGCCAACACCCATTGCACCTGCAGACTGCAGCTGCACGCTTTCTGCCCTGCCACCCTCGCCGAGGTTGCTGCGTCAAGGGAGTGTGTGGCCGCAGCAAGGGTGTGTGGACGAATAGGACGAATACGCCGCCCTCATTGGGGGAGCCCAGCCGCCGGCTGCGTGTGAAAAGAACGCACGCATGCAGAACGCGCAGCTAGTGGAGTAGGCGGTCGAGGCTGGTGGTTGCTGTGACGAGATAAAAAAGCAAAGAAAAATGGTGGGAAAGAGCCACCGTGCCGGGGGGCAGGCAAAAAGCCAAGGCCGACACCCAGCAGCAGCGTCCTTGGCAGTACCAGACTTCGGCGGTCGGAACCAAACCCAACAGGCTCTCACGTCTCGTAATGGGCTCGGTGACTGGCGGACGGCGATTGTGTAAGCACTGTAAGGCCACACCACCACCACCCTGGCTCGTTGGCTGCAGGCTGCTACTGGCGTGGAGTGTGCTGGTTGGCCGACGTCCTCCTCCCTTGCGGCTGCCGAGACAAGCCACTCGCCGAGTTGCCGTGGGCAAATGCCTCCGATGATCGAGACCGATGAATGGTGAAAGAATGTTGGGAAAAGCCGGGAGGGGAACCGGGAGGCAAACACCCCAAGCCAGACCGCCAATTGTCCGACCCTGGAACGGGGCTGGTCCTGCCTGTCCAGTTTGACCTCGTGGCTTTCCCTCTCATCTCTCCCTTTTTTTTCTCTCTTTTCTCCTCCTTTTTTTCTCTTTTCTCCTCTCCCACCTCTTCTCTTTTTTCTTGATTCGACTTCAAGGAGCGGTCTGGTTGCATCCGGTCCGCAGCGTGGGGGCTATCAATATCCATGTCTCGTCCTGATGCTTCTCGTCCCGGTTGCTTGCTGCCCACGCAGCCAGCCTCGCACAGTAATGCCCTTCGAGGAGGGATACTCTTGTGGGATTCTCATCCCAGTCCTCGCTCTCTTCGCCTGACCCGGAGTCCAAGCCTCGGTAAATTGGCTATATTCCACTCCGGCGCGAGAGCCAGCTGCAAGGCCCGTCTCCCCGCTTCTGCCACGTCGCCTGTCTCTTCTCCGCCGGTGGCGTCAGTCGGCAGCAGATCGGCGCTGTTGCTGCATGCATTTGTAAACTGATTAAGCATCGGAGTTTGTCTGTCCGGACGAGGATGGGCTCGAGGTCCCGGCTAGCATCCTCTCACATGCGGAGAGATGTCGGCCTCCCCACTAGCGCCAACCCATCCGTGCCGGGATAGCCGTCTGCATGGTCCCCAGTCGTGAAGTAGCTTGTGCAAGTGGGAGCTGCGCAGAGGGACCGTCGCGCTCTTCCGGGTCCAACTCCCCCCGCCTTGTGTCATCCGTAACTCTGGTGCGGGGCGCGGACAGGTAACCAGCGTGGACAAGAGTCACCAGCGACCGGTGTTTGCTCTATGTTTGATCACGTTAGGACAAGACTGTTGTAGTAATTCCCGTCTTCTTGTACGCCAGGGTGCCGAGTTTGCAAACCTCCTTCACGAGGCTCTGGCGCCCACGTGGGCCGCAGAGCCAGCATTGTTGCACCAGAGGATTTATCTTTGCTCATGAGTGATTCTTCAATAGTTTCGCTGTGCGTCGGTCAGTCGTCTGGGCCTCGCTGGGGTGGGAACAGTAATTTTGAATCATACCGGATGGTATGTACTCTCAAGTCGCCACAGTCGCCGATCTCGGGCCCGGGATGACGAAGGAATACATAGGCTCCGGCTCCTCCTTGGTTGGCTCCGTTTTGGGCATTGTGTGCCTGACGGGCGATGCAAACTGTTAGCGACTCTTAATTATACCGTTATCGTGCGGCCGCGGGTCCAGAAACGCCCGTTTCCTTGATACGAATATAGGAGCTAGTATCAGAAAGCCAGGAAAGCCTGGGGAAAGCACTCACTCCAATCGCCAGTGCTAGCAACACGGCTGGGCACTCGAACAGCGCGGTTGGCCTGGGAGCATTTGCGAGCGGGACGAGTGGCGGCCTTGCTTCCCTGCCGTTTTCACCCGACAGCTGACGCGAGTGTCGTAGAGCGGTTGTCCTGTGGCTTCCTCATTCAGTCGCCTAAAACATCCGGTCCCAAGTTTGCTAGAGTCGGCTGTACTGGCCCGCTGTATGAGCCGTGGTGCTACCTGCGCTTTTGCCGGTTCGAAAGCCTAGGTCGCTGACCGCGTGCGGGGCTAGACGGTCTGGAGGCACAGTAGTCCAGACGCCGGACGCTGGCCGTCGTCTTTCAAGCTTGCCGCGAGACCAACCTACCCTGCCTGTCTCTTCTCCATGTTCTCTTTCGGTATATCAAATGCTGTCGTCGACGGGTGATGGAAGGCTTTGCCAAGTCGTGTGTGCCCAGCCAGTTGTTTCTTTTGCGTCCAAGCCGTGGGTAGGGGCTGAACGGGTGCGATGCCAAAGCTGCGGCGCAACGTCATCCGATCCTACTGCCAGAGTTAGCTGATATCCCAGTCTTCCAAGAAGCTGCAACGAGATCGAGTTGGACCTGAGGCCCTGGGCTTTGAGTAGACGAGCTGAAGGCAGACTCACTCTGACCACATGAGCACCCTTCCACAGATGCTGTGATGAATGGTGTGGTTTCGGACTTCACCTGCCGGCCAGCCACAGCCTCCGCCAACCGGGTGCAACACGAGAGCTGGTGCAAGCGCGGGCAGCCGCACCAACCCCGCGCGCCATGTCTTTGTGTGCTTCGTACGACCCTCGTCATCCAACGAATGGCTTGCCGACCCTCGCCAGAAGCGCCGCTAGCTCTGGTGGCCGGTGCACCTCGGGGCTGGCCTGGAGATCGCGTTGCCTCGCTCATTTCGGCTCTAGAGTGATATCGGCTGTCAGCAAAGGTATCGCATGTCAGGCGAGAACAGGTGAGTTGGCTTTCGGGCGCTGAATAAGGACGAAACGGACGATCTGTTCAGGCAGCTTACAAAGGCAACTATGATGTTGGACTCGAGCGACAGGACCGCCGCCTTGGGGCACGCTCGTCGTGGGGTTCCCGGACCGGCTCCGCGGCTTCGAGGAGCGTGTGGAAGTTCTGCTGCGGGACTTGATGCCGCCCTCCGGCGATAGTGACCCTGCGAGTGTTGAAAGTTCAGCTTGTGAGCGCACCTCGGGTCCCGCCCAAGGCATGTCTGTGCACGTTCGCCTTTGACCCTTGGGCACTCGCCTTTGGTGGTCACGGTAGGAGACAAGCTAGGGTTTGGGGCAGGAAGGAGACGGCAGGGGGGGCGGGGTTGAAGTTCCCGTCGACTCCCGCTATACGCCACGCAACTTACCGAGCTGGCCGAGCAGACGTCTGCCCGGAGTGAGAAACTCGGCTTGCAACGAGCGTCGGAAGGCGTTTCGAAGCCGATGGCTATCGCATTCTCGAGCGAAAGAGCGAAGAGGGACCAAAGCCAGCCAGCTTTGTGCCTCGCCGGGATCGACCGACGCTGCTTCTGTTGAGGTCACGGCGAACTTTCTAAAGGAAGACGAGCGCCGAGCCGTTAGCCAACGAGAGCCAAAGAAAGGCGACAGGGAGGAACGTCAGACGATCAGCCCTTACAAGATGATGGCAGCCGACAGCGAACCAACGCTTCACGGGCTGTTGCTCGGGCCAGCGGAGCCCTTGTCGGACGGCAATCTGGTAGGCGTACGGAAACGGGCACAAAGGGGACTCTCTTTCTTCTTTGCCGCTCAAACGCACCAGTTAATATGGGTAACTCGGAGAACACGCCCCAGGAGCGGCGAGACGGACGACAGGAGGGGAGGGGCGAGGAGGTGTTTGAGAAGGTGGTCGTGTCTCTCGAATGTTGCAGCTACCAATCCAAGACTGCTGTGGACATGCAAAAGAGACGTCCAGGTCAGTTTGTCCTGGAACTCAACTATTTGGAAGGAACGGCCCTGGATAAGAACGGGTCCTGGGATCGTGGCGTGGAGGATGGGTCTTGGCACGTGATGGCGCGAACACAACAGAATACATTCAGCGGCGATGATTGATTCTCTGATGAGGAATGGCTGCTCTCTCTCTCTTGTAGGTGTAATTTACCATGGCAGACGAACAGAGCGTGCGTTGTTTGCCTCAGTCATAGGCGCTGCTCGACCAGGAGCCGGTTTCAACAGAGCGCGGCTGGGGCCCAGCGGACTTTAGTGGGTTCGTTTCCCACCACCAGCAAGCACACAGGCAGGCACCCATCCGTCTTCGATATCAGAAAGTCCCTCCACGTCCAGACGCAAGAAAGAATCACCACCAAAACTCGCTCCCTCGCTCCCTCACGCTCACGTTCACATCATCACCACCAACCAAAAAACAACAAAAAAAAAATGCCGCATTTTGAATCACCACCTCCAGACCCCCTGGCACCACCAGCACCAGCGCCCCTTAATTTCACACGCCCGACCCCGCGCCCTCCACGGTCCGCCTCAGAGTCCGCACGCGTGCGCATCCTCAACCGGCGCCGAGAATACCTGAGCCAGCATCCATCCTACATGGCCTCGGCGGCCGACAACGAGCTCGCCGACCCGGTGCTGGTATGTCTTTCTTTCTTTGATCCTCATCCCTTTCCAAAATCCCCGTCTTTATTAACGGCGTCGAAAAAAACAAAAAAAAAAGTACGACTCGCTCGTGCGCCGCTTCCAAACACCCGCCGAGCGCGAAGCCGAAGGCCGGCGCCGCGGCTACGGCCACGTGCTCGAGTCGTCGCTGCTCCGAAGCGAGGCCCACGCCGACGCCAACGCCAACGCGGCGGCGGGCGTAGCGCGTCTGCGCATAGCGGCTTCGTACGTCGGCGAGGAGGCGGCCTTGGACCCTGACCCCACCACCACCACCACCACCACCAACGACAACAACAACAACAACAGCCAAGAAGAAACCATCTTCAGCGTCGACGCAGCCCTCGACGCCCCGCCCGCGGACCGGGCCGAGGCCAGGGCGCGATGGCTCGCCTTCCTGCGCGACCGCTTCGTCGCCGGCCGCGACGACGACTTTGACTACGCCGCCGTCGACGGCGACGACGACTATGACGTCCTCGAACGCCGAGACGCCGAGGACGCCTGGTTCGACCGCGAGGAGCCGAGCTGGGACGATGAAGATGGCGACGACGACGGCGACGACGACGACGACGATGACGACGAGGCCGAGGACGCCGAGGCTGCCACTCGCAAGAGGAGAGGCGAGACGGGAATTCAGGACTACTGATCCGCTTCCGCTGCTGCTCTCTCAAGCCTTGACGCCTTTGAATTAGGGGTACGTGTGCTTTCATCCGCCATTGACGCCGCCCAAAGGAGTCGGCTCTTGATTGTCTTGCACTCAGCACATACATCATCCCTTTCAAGAACTCCTCCAGCACATCGTCCCTGCTAAGAATCTGTCTCGTGTGTGAATTATCTCGCCAAACGTCAGCAACTAACATGATACGGCAAGCAACGCGAAGCCATAAAGGGTACATGAAAGCTCCTGCAGGCAAGCAACAGAGTCGACGGCATTGAACACCGTCACGCCGAGGGTTTCGCGAACCGACCATCAAGCTTCCGTCCCAACCCCATCAGAACGCCCAAAAATTGCATCGCCTTCTTTTCCGTTCCAGTCTTTTCCCTCGCCACATAACCATTCTGCAACCTCTTTTCCCATCCAGCCATTCTGGCCTCTACTCTCCTCCAGCCAGCCTGGCATCTTTTCCATCCAGCCAGTCTGGTCCACCCACGCTCTAGACCGGCAGACACGCCGTTCAGAGCGGGAACGAAGATGTCACCATCTAAGTGACGTCAGACATGGGGGTGGGCACGTCGACATTGTCAGCCTCTTTGCACTTCTCCTGTCCGCCGGCGCCGTCGATATTGATACCGGCATTCTTCCCATTCATCGTCGCTTTTCCGGAAGAGGTAGGTCCCAGCTGACCCTTGGGCACGGGCGTGGACACTGTCGTGGCGGGAGCTGACGCCGATGCCGCCGCGGATGCAGCCGCTGCCAAGTCGATGGTCGGGTTCATGCCATCCCTCTCCATCATGGCCGCGAGTCGGGCCGCTCGACCCTCCTTCTTGCGCGGCACCGGAGCTCGTCCGTTCTCCTGCACGTAAAACTGACGCAGCAGCGCAACGGCCTCGTCGCGACCCCAGCCTCCCTCGGCCTGATATCCAGGCTCGACGTTGCCGCCGTCTCCCTCGCGCCGCATCGCACCCCTCGGGGCTTCTTCGACGGGCTCCGGGTTCTTGACCCACATGTTTTCACGGTCCGACATGGAGAGTCCCATCGCCTTCTTGGGGTATCCCTTGATCGTCTTGCTGTATGGCAAGGTAGGCGGGACCGTGGGGGCGACGCCCACAGACGATGAGGATGGCGGTACCACATTGATGCTAGCCTGCTCCCTGGCCCTCTTACCAGCACGCTTCCTGGCCCGCTTACTCATATGCTCTTTGGCCTGCTCGCTAACCTGCTCGCTTGCCTGCTTAGCAATCTGGTCACTGGCCTGCTCTGTGGGCTGCTCGGTAGGCTGATCTTTGGCCTGCTCCTCGGCCTGCTCGCCTGCCTGCTCTTTGGACTGCTCGCCAACCTGAGCATCGACATCTTCGATCAAGATGACGGGCTTGAGCGGGACCTTGGCGCCGTCCCGGCTCACGCGCATAACCTTGCCGTCAAGGACGCGTCGAAAGGGCTCAATGTCGTCACCGGCAGAGGGCGAGTTCATGTGGATGCGGAAGACGCCGCCGGTGCCGCCAAACTTGTCGTTGACGGCGCCGAAGAAGACCTTCTTGATGCCGAGCTGGCGCAGCATGGAGGCACACATGACGCAAGGCTCGACCGTCACGTACAGGGTGCTATGCCGGATGATGGACTCGTACACGCGCGGGGCCGGGTGGAACTTCTGCCCGTAGGGGTAGATGTGGCCGCGCGTGGCGTCGACGGCGTCCCAGACGGCGTCGTCCTCGAGGTTCAGCCCGCCGCTGCAGCAGTTGTAGCCCTTGCTCTTTGCGGCATTGTTGGTGATGGACTGCAAGACGGGCGGCGGCGGCGGCTTGTCCGCTCCGGCCACATAGGCGAAAAGAGCCGAGAGGGCCATGTACTCGGCGTGGCGGGTTCCGTTGCGGGTGATGTTGGTGGCGTTCATGCCCTTGGCGATGACCCGGCCGTCGCAGACGAGCACGCAGCCGACGGGGGTCTCGTTCGTCCTGAGGGCAAGACGAGCCTGGAGCAAGCCGCGTTAGCATCACGAGTCTTTGGGCGGCAGACAAGGCGCCGGTGTGGGGCACGGTGACGCCGGCGTCGTCGACAAGCAAGCCTGGGTCCGAACCAGATCTGAGCCGGGACTCGGGGCCAAGTCAAGAGGCGCGCGGTTGCACAGCACCTGCGGCGTCTCGCCACGAGCAACGCACCAGCGTCGCGCAGCATCGCGCTGGGAGACGGGTGAGGCAGGGTACGGCAGGTCACGACAGGGAACGACAACGCACGACAGGGACGGCAACTCAGCTGGGACTTACCATGTCAAGGGCCTGCTCGATGAAGCCGCGGTGCATCTCGCGCTCGACCTTGACGGAGGCATCCTCGCCCTCGACTTCCTTGGGCGTGATGCTGACGTCGTGGACGGGCAAGAAGGGCAGGATGGCCGGCCTGCCCGGAGGCGAGGCGGCGGGGGCGGCGGCATCGCGCAGGGTCAGGTCGGCGACGCGGGCGGCGAGGCCTGGACTCGCGTTCTCCTTGCGGTTGACGCCGTTCTTATCGCGGCGCTGCCTCATGGTTGCGGCTTGTTGCTGTTGCTGTTGTTGGTGTTGGTGTTCCTCCCACAGCGACTGCGACTGCGACTGCGACGGCGTTGCTTGTTCGGGTGACGACGACGACGACGCAGTCTTGTGGGAGACGAGGCGGTAGATTGAGACGAGGATGGCGATCAAGGGCCCAAAGACGGCAGCGAGGAATCTGGAAAAGCCGGAAGGCGCGACATGGTCGGTGCGGGGCTGCTGCTGCTGCTCTTGCCGTCGTTGCTGATCTCGCGGTGGTGGCGGTTTCCCTTCTCGATGGGGCCCTTCTCGGGCGGGAGGCTCGTGTGGGGACAGCGGGCGGTGGTGGTGCGGTGAGGGCGAGGTGAGGAGAGGCTGAGTGTCGGGTGCAGGGTCAGGCTGATGTCCCTGGATCTGTCCCGTGTTGGTGGTGGTGTTGGTGTTGGTGCTGGAAGGCTCCTCTCGGGCCTCGCGGCTTCCACCACCCGGGCCATTCATCCCGGGAACCTGTTCCGAGACGGACATGGCGGATCGACCCAGTTGCTGCCACCCCTCGAACCGGTTCGTCTGCCCGTCTGTTTGCTGGCTTTTTCCTTTTTCCCCTTTCTCCCTTTCCCCAAGAACAAAGGAACGGGCAGGCGGGCAGGCGGGCAGTCGGAACGAAAACAAACAATGAGAAAAAAAAAAAAAAGACAATTGAATTGCCCTCTGCCCGTCCGTTCCCGTGACCGAAACAAGGAACGGATCGATCCTTTCCCCTTCTCCTGGCTGGTGTCCCGCCCGCCTTTCACAAGCTGCCCGGCAGGCGTTGCCGCCCGTTTGACCGTTGCTTGCCTTGCCCCAATCGGAAGTCCAACCTGGTGTGCACCAGCCCCCTGCTCCTCCTCCTCGTTGAGAGTATGACGATGTGCCCCTCCGTAGAAGTCAGAATTGCCGTAAGCGGAAGGCGAGCTTTTTTTTTTTTTTTTTTTTTTCCCTTCTCCCTTTTTTTGGCCTTTCCTATGGTATAAGGAGTTGGCCCGCAGCAGCAAGCCCCTGGAGTTACGGCGACGAAATTTTACCCGAGAATCAAGCGGCCGACAATGTAGAAAGCGACGCGGGACAGCCACCCGGAGAGATGCCGAGAAAAAGAAAAGACAGAAAAAAGGTCTGGACCTTTCTTGTCGCACGTCCTGGCCGTTTTACTTCATTTCACCCTTGTGTCCCTGTATTTGCACAACTGGCCACCAGGGGAACACAAATTTTGGTGGAGGTTGCTTGGTTTTTATCGTGGTCTGGCGGAGGACAGGAGGCGTGAGCAAACGGACAGGGGTGACTCGTTAGACGCAAAGCCTGTCATCCCACCAGAGACCCTTTTTGGCAGCCAGGGGCAGCCCCACTGACGTCCGATGCTACGGTTAAGCGCATGGAGTCATTGAATGCATGATCATCATCGGGCTCCTTTCGCATCAGTGGTTGCGGAGATAGGAATGGAAGCGTAAAGGTTCCACAGCAGCAAAGGCAGCTGAATTGAGGCGGCGCATGGCCTTTCCATGTCCTTTCGCGGAGCTGTATCTCATCTTGATGCATCCGGAACAGCTCGCGACTGCCCAACCTACATCGAGTACAAAGCAGAACAAGGAAAATCCCCCGAGACGAGGGGCTGGTATCTGTCCCAAACAACATCCATCCTTACATAAAACCCAATGACGCTGATAAGATAAAGTAGAAATATCCTTGACCACAACAAATGCCCAGTTCCCAAGGTCCCACGACCACGGGCTTTTCTAGCAGCCGCAGATGGCGGTCCGCTGGCGGAGACATCCTGAGATGCGGCGCGAGGCAGCCGATCGTAGGCCGAGAAGCTTGGTGAGGTGGCAGCTGCCGTTGGTTGCGGCGCCGAGGAAGCTTGTCGGTTCCGACTTGTCGCAAGCTGATGAGCGCTGTGGCGCAGAACAGGGCGACGTCTGTTGTGAGACAGCAGATGAGGACGATGAGCCGGTGCACGACGGCGAGCTGAGCTCCCGACGCAGCGCCAATGCAGCCGAGAGCGCAACGGTCAACACGAGCGCCGACGCCGCTTCTTCCGTCTGCACGCCCAGTGCCGAGACGAAGCCGATCAGAGCCAGGAGGGCCCAAGACGACTGCCAAGAACCGAAGAGGCTCTTGGCGAAGATGATGCCGGCAGGAAGGACAACTTGAGGACCAGGTGCACGATCCAGAGGCGTAGATGCAGAGGACCACGAGACCGGTTTCTGCGGGAGTTGAGCAAGCTTGTCGGTCAGCTGCGCTGTCGTTGTTGTTGTCGTTGTTGCTGTTGTTGGCGTTGGGGCTTGCGGGGAGCGAGAATCGGTGCATGCGTGATTAGCAGCAAGGGCGACTGATGCAGGCTGCGTTGTGGACATCACCGCCGTGTTCCCAGCGTCCACCTGACCAGTGGGGTAGCAGGACCTGGCGATAATCAACGACGACCGCGCCGCCGCGACGCCCGACGATACTGGCGACGACATGGCGGAGCCCCTCAGTTCCACCTGGACGTTGGAGGAGAGGTTCGATGTCGACCGCGCCGCCCAGGCGCCCAACGACATTGCCATGTCTGCGAGGTTGTCGATTACTTTCTGCGAGTTGGCGCCAGCTGCAACGACGGCGGCGATCCTCGAGTCGAGAGACCCATGTCGGCCGACATTGTCGTCCAGCACGGAGCCAGCATTGATGTCGGTAATTCTTCCGTCGCCAACACAGCTCCGAGCAGCTTGAAGCGCGCTTGAGGCTTGTGGTAGAGGCCGGACCTGTTCGTCGCTGCTCACACCACTAACCCACGATTGCTGGTCGAGTGAGGGCTGTTTTGAGAGTTAGTTTACTGAAATGGTGGCTGAGACCAGAAGATTTTCTTACCGTCGTCTTCTTGGCACGCGCCTCCTTTCGCTTTCGCCTCGACTCGTCGGTCGGGGCGAGCGCAGAGAAGGCATCGGCGGGTTGCTGTTGTGACTGTGCGATACCGCCACCAACGCCGCCATTGCCACCACCATATAGGTCTTGGCCGCAAGAGGCGCCTTCAGGATTTGCGAAATCGGCAGCAAGCGCGCTAGGGAGAATTGATACTTGTCCGCCTAGGCTATTGTGAGCAGCGGCGAAGTGTGAATTGCCAGGATTGGCGATGCGAGCTCCGATCCCTTCGCCAGATGATCCTGGATCATCCCGCGGTCGGTCTGGATCGGACGCCGCGCGATCGAGATCGGCAGAACGACGGGCGCCGAGGACGCGCTGATGCGGTTGGCGGTGCTCTGCCCCCTCCTGGCGCTCTATCCTCTCGTGACCCGTAGTGGTAGGCTCCTCGGACCAGCCGATGAAGGCGCTGCTGGGCGAGGGCCCGGCAGACTGCAGCTCCTGCGGCTCCTCGTCCAGGAAGCTGGACGCGGGCGAGTAGAGCGTAAAGTCGACGTAGTCGCTAGTGTGGCCGTTGTTGTGGAGGTACGGGAACTGCGGCTGTTGCATCAGAGGAGCCTGGAGGTCCAAGTCGCCAGCGGCAAAGGAATCAAGGGTCTCGAAGGAGACGGTGAGCCCGGTGGTGGTGGTGGTGGTGGTGGTGGTAGTGGTGGCAGGGGTGAATGGTTGTGACGGGGAGCCCGAGGATCCCGAGCTCGGGGTGAGGAAGCCAAAGTCGTCCACGGTGTAGTTGTAGTCGATGGGGAGCGAGAAGATGTCGTCCTCGGGCTGCATCCACTTGTCCCAGTCGAACGAGTCGAGCGCCTCGAGCTGGGCGTCGAACGGAGCGGCCTCGGATGAGGCGACCCGGAAAGACGCCTGCTGGGCGACAGGCTCGGCCTGCGGCGTTATTGGAGGGGAGGCCGACTTCGCCTTCCTGGCCTTGGTGGTCTCGCCAGCAGCAGATGCCGGTGCCGGACCGGCGGCTCGCCTCTTGTGCGAGGGGTCGCAGCGCACCTTCTTCTTCTTGCAGCTGTCGCAGGCCTTGAGCAGGCGGATGAGGTGGGCATGCTCGCGCATGGCCTTGGTCTTGGAGCCCCTCGACGCCGAGTTGGTGACGTCGACGCCGTCCTTGGTCAGAATCTTCATGCCGGGGATGTGCGAGAAGTCATTTGCCGTGGCGGCCGGGGCCCGCGAGCCGGCCTTGCGAGACGAAGAGCCGGCGGCCTTGGACTTGGTCACGCGGTTTTGGCTCGGTGCAGTGAAGACGGAAGATGGAGTTGCCGGTGTGGCAGGGGTGGGCGGAGTGGCCACGGCAAAGCTGCCGTCCCAGGTCATGTCGGGCACGACAGGTGACACGTTGAAGCCGGACCCGCAACCCGAGTCGCCGAGCGAGGCCGGGGACCCGGTGGTGAGGGAGCTTGGCAGCACAGGGAAGAAGAGCTGCAGGTTGTTGGTCTGGCCGGTCTGGGCAGCGTGTCTGAAGAACTCGACACAGACGGCGGCGCGCTTCTGCTGAATGGTGTCGGAGCCAGGCACGTACGCGTCAATCATGGCGTCGAGCTCTGGGGAGTGCAGAGCGGGCTCGAACTGCAGGGTGGCGCCGAGTGTGCTCTGGAAGATGGTGAAGCCGTTGAGGGGCATGTTCTGGGCTACGTTGTGTGAAGACATGGCGCTGCTGACAGGGGACTCTGCCCTGCAAACGAGGCCGGGGTTGGTATCGTGCTGGCCGCCAAACGGCAACTGGCAGCAGCAGACCCGAGACCAGGTTGGTAGGTAAGGTGGTCGTTGCTGACAACGGCTTTCACCCAACCGCTGACGACGGCAGCTGTTTGCAGTGGGAAGCCTCGATTCCGGAGAATGGATAGACAAAAGAGTAATGTGGAAAGCGAGAGAAGACGGGGGAGGTTCCTAAGGCCCTCGGTCGGGAGTCACGGGCAGATATTTGATGTCAGCAGCGGGCAGCCTCGAGCAAGCAGAGCAAGGCGCAGCAGGCGTCAGAATTCGATGTCACGAAGGGCCCGCCAAGGTTTGATTGAGAATTGTCGGCGAGCCCGAACGGGACTAGCGCGGTGCCACATTCCAGCCAATGGCGGCCGCAGGAATCGGGGAGAGGGGCGGTGCTGGCGCCTGTGATTGGCTAGCTCTAGCCCCATCTGCAGGCTGCGTCGGGGCCGCTCCGGCGAGAGAAAGCGATCTTTGGCTCGCTCTTTGGAGCGGGGCCGCGAGTGGCCTCGGAAAATGGGCCTAGGAATCAGCAAGCTGCAGCAAACAGGAGTCACATCACGTGCCCGGCAATGACTCAGGATGAATGAGCAGGTTCCGCAGGTTCCCCCACACTCTGGGGTGCTTATTTTTTGGCTGAGGTGCACATAATATGGGCCGAGGTAAGACGCAGGATAGGTCCCAAACAAGCCCCAGTCCAATCGACGAGGCTCCCCACAAGGTTGATCTCCGCTCTTTGACTTTTTCCCAGCCAAGATCGGCCAGCCGCTCAGCTCCATGGCTTGGCAGGTCGACGACAGGGATCCCCGGATCCTGGGACAGGGGCAGCAGTGGGAGCCCTCCCCAGCCCTCGGCGCAGCAGCCAGCCTACCAATTGATAGGAACCAGTGCAATTGGGTTTAAAATACATGAACAAATGCAAGAGGGCACACCAAACACGAAACAGCCCATTGTTGCTGGCAGGGACAGCTAGGAGCGAGAGAAGAATGACAGCGATACAGAGTAGACTCTCAGAAACTCACACAACAGCAACCTCATCCGCCCGCAGCCGGCCAAGCCCCTCGACCCCCACGCCGGCGGTGCTCAGGATCCAGGTCCCCAGAAGCCCGCCCGCGGCCAGCAGGACCCAGGTGCACAAGACGTTGCACCAGAGCGGGCCGAGCCCGTCCACGCCGCCATGCCGGGCCGCGCCAGAGGCCCGGGAAGACGCGAGCGCAAAGACGCACACGAGCAGGACGGCCAGCAATAAGAGCACGAGCAAGCGGCCGACGGTCAGGAGCAGCGCCACCGCCGGCCTGCCCGCCGCCGAGAGCGGACAGGCGGAGCTGGCCAAGGCGGGCGGCACGCGCGATCGGCTGCGGCTGCGCCGGCGGCTCGGGCTGCGGCTGGGCTGCTGGCGCCAGTCGCAGGTCTTGTCCACAGGCGAGCAGCACACGGGGTCGAGCGTGGCCGGGACCAGGTGGCGGAGGGGGCACGCAGCAGATCTCGAGGCCCGAGGAGGCTCGCTCTCGACGTCGTCTCGGTCTTTTTCGGACGCCACAGACCCGCCTCCGTCCTTGTTGCTCCTTCGCTGGCGTCCACGGCCGTTCGCTCCGGGATAGTAGTGCTGCTGCGGGTGCAGCCAGTTGGAGCGACCCCCCGGGCCGTAGGACGGCGAGACAGCAGACCCAGAGCTGCCGGAAAACCGGAAAGTGAAAGGGCCCCCTCCGCTCGGCACCGCGGTGGCGCCTTCTGCCGCGAGGCTCGCCGACCCGGGCGTGGATCCGTAATACCACTTCTCCCACGAGAGCCGGCCGCTGGCCAGCGTCAAGGCGCAGAACGGGCACTGCTGCAGCCCCCCCTGCTCGCTGAGGAACTCGCAGCCGGGGCATCTGAACATGAAGGGCTTTGTTAGAGGCTGGTACCTGCCATGCTCCAACTCGTAGTGCCGCTGCAGTTCCGGCAGGGTCCCGAGCTGGCGGCGGCACACGTCCGAGATGGTCGAGGCGTTTGAAAACGACGCCACAGAGGGGGTCCCGCCTGCATGATGACCACCCCCCTGACACTCCCACGGCCCTGCGTTATCGTTGACCAGTCGGCCGATGGGGATGCAGGTGGGCTGCTGCGCGACGTCGCCGAATCCGACGACCCGAGACGGGCTCTGGGTCGGCGACGGGAGGCGCGAGATGGGGTTGAAGAGCTGCTGGCCACCTGCAGCCCCTGGAAAGACGGGAGACACCAGCCCGTGGTGCTGCAGCATGGGCGAGACGGGAGACAAGGCCGTGCCGGGCGACACGGCGCTGCTGCCGAGGAGCCCCTCCTCCCACAAAATGTCGTC
Source organism: Magnaporthiopsis incrustans (assembly GCA_003049425.1). Lineage (NCBI taxonomy): Eukaryota > Fungi > Ascomycota > Sordariomycetes > Magnaporthales > Magnaporthaceae > Magnaporthiopsis > Magnaporthiopsis incrustans. The sequence goes on along the minus strand of PYSR01000041.1, from coordinate 162,281 downwards.
GAGCTCATCCACCACTTGCTGCGGGGGAGCGCTGGGCTGGTGGAACCCCTGGGCCCCGCCAACCCCGAGCAGGTCCTGCGGCAAGTTGCCAAAGCGCGCGAAGCTGGCATCTGAAGGGGGCCGGCCTGGGGGCAGGAGGCCTGAGAGGTCGATGGAGGGGGGCCCCGGTGGGGATTTCATTTGCTTGTAGAAATCCTGGTGGCTGTGTGGCGGGTGGACTCGTTCCTCGTATCCTTGCTCGAAGAGCCTAAGGTCGTGATGGTTGAGGTCGCACTGTATATCACGAGTGATTGCTTTGTTAGCGGAGGCTTGACAAGTGGGGAGAGGGACAATATCCTTCTCACGCCGACGCACCGTAACTTTGCGGTGGCGGCAGTCAACGCACGCGCCGATTTTGCGCAAGAAGGCCGCCTTCATCTTGGCCGGCTCAGTAAGAGGGCCAAGGCGCTTGGGCTGCCTTCTTTGCCGTCTGGTATTGGGGGACGGGGAGTCGTGCACTCTCATGCCGTCCATGACGTTGTTGAGCGAGTTGGAGCTGGTGGCAGAGGGGCTGCGCGACATGGCTGCCGACCGGACCGACGGCGCGGTCAAGCGGTCGGCCGTGGGGGCTTCGCGCATCATGTTGTACACGTTCTGGCTGTCGGGCGTCGGCACAGGCTGCGGCGGGGGCACAAAGCTTTCGGGCGGAGGCAAGCTGGTGGTGATCAGCCTGGGCCGCTGGTTCCGCGCCGGTTCATTGCGCTGCGGCGATGCGTATTTGCGAACACGCTTGCGGCTGCTGGACATGGTGGCGGCTGGCGGTCGGTGACGTAAGAGAACGAGGTCGGCCTGGCCAGGTGCTAGGAGTCTGGGGCTTTTGTACGGCGAGCTAACACCGAGGAAGCAGGTCACTTGGGCGTAGAGGGACTGAAGGGCGAAAGGGACCGCGATGTGTTCTGGAAGGGACCGGTGTGATTATAGTCGACAGACGGACGACCGACGGTTACACAAGCGAGCGCGAGTCTCTCTGGCCTGGCCCGGCAAGGCAGAGTGGATGGTGCTGCAGCAGTATTAGATCGGCCTGGGTGGAGTCGAGCCAGCTCTGCACAGCCTGCTGGACCCAGAGTGCTGCTACTGGACCAGAGCAAAAGGTTGTGAGAGGCTGGCGCAGGGACAGGTTGGCCACCTTTTGTGGCCGACGGTGGGAGAAGGGAAGCTTGGGAAAGAAGAAAAAAAAAAGAGGGGGGCCCAAGGATACGGGGCAACAAGGGGAATTCTGGGCTCCTTTTTGTGCCGGCCTTGCCTAGCACAGAGGAAGAGCCGCATCCTAGAAGCTGCTGCGCCCACTCAGAACTGCTCGCCCAGTGCCCAGTCGGAGTCGGGCTGAGGGCACGGTAGCCGGATGTGGAGATGGTGGTGGTGTAGACGCGGAAACAAGGCAAACGAGGCACGGGTGGGACTGGCGGTGGCATGACAGACTTTGGCTGTGGGCGCGGGAGAGAGAGAAGAGCGCCAGCGACGAGGCAACCGCGGGGATGTCATGGGAGCTGTCCCGGCTGTGTCCTCCGTACCTGTCGAGTGGCTCTCTCGGGCCGCAATTTTTGGCCCCGTGCGATGGAAACTTCCACAACAAGGAGACGGAAAGTGGCTGCCTCAGCGTGTCGGCGTGTGGGGTTTGATCTCACGGTGAGAGTGAGAGATAGAGAGGGAGGGAGCCAACCTCAGCCTTGGGTTGTTTCGTCTCGTCGCGTGGCCAAGATCTTACCGTTCGTGGTGTCGTTGACGGCGGGAAAAACTTTGTTGGCCAAATGAAAGGGCTGGGAAAGTTTTGGTTTCGTCGAGCTGAACTCGCTGGGCACGACCGCCAAAAAGCGGGGGCAACCTGATGACGCAGGACGCCCAATGGGCTGTTAGTCTGCTCGCTAGAGGGCCAAGGGCCAAGACCAATCTGCTCTCGCGACAGCACCACACCAGATATCCGAGCGATGTCGGTCCCTGGGCATTGTCTGGCTTTGCTCGCAAGCCTCGGCATCTTTTTCTAGCACGAGTGGCTTGCGTGGCTGCAGCTTGGCGCCCCCCGTCGATTTCTAGGGCCAAGTCCCGCACTAACAAATCAAAGACACCAGCAAACCACCACGAAAAAGGCCCCAAGCCACGCCAACCACTGCCGCAGGTCCGGGGTTTGCTGCCAGGGCCATGTCTCGGGCGGCTGTTCCCTCAACCCTCGAGCACAACCCACTTCTGACGGCACCCCTGGTTCGCCATCCAGTTGCGAACCATTTGATATTCGCACACCGCAAACGCGGGATTCGTAACCCGATCCGGCCACTGGCATTTACGGCACCTTGGGCAAGACACACACCCCGCGGCGGAGAACGGGCTCAACTTCGTTGCCTCCGGTTCAGCCCTATAGACACAATCTAGATAGCATCAGCCCACTTGCCCACGCACGCTCGTATCCACGAGACTCGGGTGGCCCAAATCAGATCCATCGATTTGTAAGCCAGGCAGGTGTATTCGTCTGGGACCAAATCCGGTCGTCTACGGTTGCGCAATCCAAGAGTAAAACCAAGGTCCAGTGTTGAGCGTTGTGCCCTACGTAGGCTTTTCTAACCCTATCCCCTTGCTTCCAAAATTCTCTATGCGTTTTGATTGCCCACGTTAGTGTTTCGTTCTTTATACCATACAGCATCAGGCCAGGGCTTGTTAGGGAAACGGGCGTGGATCAGTACCTTCGTCCATCTGTTCGTCTCATGCGGCGTGAATGTGGGTAACGTTACCCGGTATCCGAAGGTCGGTGATTACGATCGTGCCTCCGGTGCGCATGGATACGGTACCCGGAAGTCTTTAGGCGGGGAGCAGAGGCGGTGGACCAAACCGCTTGCAATCTGGCTGCCTGCCTCGGAAATGGTCTTGGCCCAGCCAGGCATCAATGACGGATTTCCGTTCATGTATCTGGTGGCCTCCTCCGCCGCGCGCCGCAGGAAGCTCTGGTGGTGGGCGTGGTCGCACTACCACCATCCCTCGGGGTCGTCCGGTTATGACATTATCATCAGGCGACGCTTCTTCGCAGACTTGATTCGCAGCTCCGTACTGTCAAGTGGATCCACGGTTCTCTGCGGTGCAGGTGCAGGTGCAGGTGCAGCCTCCGCTGCTTTGTGGTGTTGCTGGAGAGGCGGCTTGAACGGAACTATGGTTCTCTGCGGTGCCGACGCAGGTGCTGATGCAGCCTCTGATTCTTCCTGGTGTTGCTGGAGAGCCGACTTGAACCGAGCTACAGTTCTCTGCGGTGCCGACGCAGCCTCTGCTTCTCTCTGGCGCTGCGGGAGGGGCGACTTGGGCGGAACTACGGTTCTCTGCGGTGCGGGTGCAGCCTCCGCTTCTTTCTGGCGTTGCTGGAGAGGCGACTTGAATGGAACTACGGTTCTCCGCGGCATAGGTGCAGGTGCAGGCGCAGGCGCTTTGTGGTGTTGCTGGAGAGGGGACTTGAACGGAACTGCGGTTCTCTGCGGTGCCGGTGCAGTCTCCGCTTCTCTCTGGCGCTGCGGGAGAGGCGACTTGGACGGAACAACGGCCCGGCTGATGTGGCTCCTTGGCGGCGTCGCGGACGATGCTGCCGATGCAGAGACCCCGGCAGGGACCTGAACGACGGGACGTGGGGCGAAGGCTGTGCGCGCGCGGACTTGGGGGCGGGCCGCGGCGGTGGCAGGCTTGCTCTTCGCGGATGGCGTCTCGAGCTCCCGATCGCAGCGGCTGGCGTAGTAGCACACCTCAGCGACGGCTCTACCCCCGTCGAGCTCTAGCGTCTGGCCGTCGTGAAGCTCGCAGCCCTGGGGCAGGTACGTACCGTCCACGAAGCTGCCGCGCTCGTCGTAGACCATGACGCGTCGGTTGAACTCGTGGAACTTGAGCCGGCCATCCTGCCAGCGCTTGTGCTTGCGCCTCAGGTCATGGGTGAAGACGCACACCCACTCGACCACGACGGCCGTGATGATGTTGCCCGTGGGCTGCGAGGGCGTGTTGGGGGTGGAGGGCATTCTGGACGCGTAGAGTAGGGTTTGCGAACGAGGAAGCCAAGCGGGCAACAGGACAAGACGGAAGTGGGTCTCGGAGCTAGGAAGCGCCTCGGGTGGTAGCTAATCGTGAGTCCACGGGCGCTAGTTCAACGTGTCCAGGTCGCCTTTCCTATTGCCTACCTAGGTATCTCCCGATCGGTTTATCATTGCCAATTTCACTTATAGCATCTTTTTTTTTCTTTGTATCCTAAAAGTCGTGTCTGTTCAAAAGTCGGCCTCGACTTGGATTCCGTCACGTTGCCACAGTGGAGCGTCGAGTCCCTAAATAGCAGGGCGCAACGTGGGCGTGGGCTGCGACCACTTTGGCAAACATCTGGCAGACCACCTACCCCTGGCTCGCGCCAGTTTGACGGAGCTCGGCGTTCCATAAGGTTGGAGTGGACGTGGACAGACTTCTGCCAGAAACGTAAAAGGAAAAGAAGAAAGAAGAAAAAAACGGCCTGGCTTATCCCGACCTCACCTCTTCTCATGTGACTCTCTCTGCGATTGCAAGTCCAGTTTTGGTTGTGCCAAACGCCGAACCCAGCTCGGCCAAGACAGAGGTCAAGCCACCACCCAGAAACCCACAGACTGCCTGTGTGGTGACGCAACGCTGGTCGTTCCCCAATCCTGCGAGCCACGGCCCGCCTAGGCGTGCGAGACGAGCAGCAGCTGCACGCCCGGTCCATTGCGAAGTCCGTCCCCGTTCGTCGAGCGCAGGTCGTGTCGGTTGTTGGGCTTTTGAGCTGTGCTGCTGACAGCGTCCACTTCAAGCCCAAGTCCACAAAGCTTTGTTGTGCCTCCTGCGCCGTCAACGCGCTCCACCAGCCTGACCTGGCGATCGATCTCGGCTGTGCCACCGCCCTTTTTGTCGCCGTCGCCCAAAGACTCCCCGTCGACCAGTCCATACCCAATTGCGGCCCCGACGACGCTGCCAAGATGCAGTCCATGACGAGGTCGTTCGGCAGGCTCCTGAACAAGGCGCCGGGAGACAATGCCAAGGTGTCGGTTATGTTGAGCGACTTTGAAGATGCCGACAAGGTTTTGCTCAAGGCAAGTACCTAGCACTGCAAGGCAAAAAGATGGATGCTAGAGCCTCTTTTTTCTGCTGCTGACCGTCCCGTCTTCTTCTAGATAATCGACAGCGCAAAGTCGTGGCGAGACTCTTGGATAGCCCTCGCGTCGACGCAGCTGGGGATCGCAACCGAATACGAAGGCCTCTACGACCCCATCGTCGGCGCCACCGACGGCCACGGCAAGGAGATGACGCCGACGCCGGCGGACCAGCTGCAGCGCACGCTGAGGCTGTGCGAGGTCTACCGCGAGCTCAAGGACGAGATCGTCGAGGAGGCCACCCAGATCGAGGCCCGCGTCATCCGTCCGGCCACCGACGCCCACGACTGCATCCAGCCCGTCCGCAAGACCATCAAGAAACGCGAGAACAAGCGGCTCGACTATGAGAAGCAGCAGGACAAGGTCAACAGGCTCACCCGCAAGACCAGCAGGACCCCCAAGGAGGACACGCAGCTGGCCCGGGCCCAGGAGGACATGGCGACCTTGGCAGAGGTATGGCGTCTTTCTTGTCATCCTTTGAACTTTGATCAGCGACGACGACTAACAACCCGCCAGGAGTTCCACATCGCCGACAGCCACCTCCGCGAGACGCTCCCACACATCGTCAACGCGGCCTTCAGCATGATCCCGCCGCTGCTCGGCTGCCACGTGCTGGTGCAGAACAAGCTGCTGGGGCTGTACTACACCTTCCTCAACGGGTACTGCGAGGAGCAGGGGTTCCCGTCCCCGCCGCCGCCCATGGAGCAGGTCGTCGCCGACTGGACGGCCGGCTTCAGCCCCGTGCGGCACGAGGTCGAGTCGATAGCGTGCGTCTCGCGCGGCAGGTCCATGTCCATGTCCATGTCCATGGCGATGCGCACGCCCGACGACCAGGCCGGCGCCACCGTCCCGCAGGCCCGCAGGCTGGCCGCGCCGCCGGCCAACGACGGCATCCGCCGCACCTCGACCGGCCTGATCCCCAAGACCTCGAGCAGCAGCCTCAACGGCGGCGGCGTCGGCGGCCGTCTCGTCCGCATCCCGTCCGCGCCCGCACCACCGCCGGCCGAGCCGGCCGCGGCGCCTCGCCCCGCGTTCGCAGGCGGCGCGCACATGCGGCCCACCGACTTTACGCAGGCCACCAGTCTAGGCCAGGAGCCGGCCTCGGCGCCGGCCGTCGTGCGTCCGCGCGTAGCCGGCGCCCCGTCGGACTATTTTGGCCACGGCACGGGTGGAGGCGGCTCAGGGACGTCCACACCCGGCACGACGACGCCGCGCGGCGCCGGTGCCGTCGCCAAGCCCATGGGCGCGCTCATCGCGGGCAAGAAGAAGCCGCCGCCGCCGCCGCCGCCGCCGAAGCGCATCCCGGCGGCCAGCAAGCCGCCCGAGGAGTTCGTCGTGGCGCTGTACGCGTTCCCGGGCCAGGGCAAAGGCGACCTGTCGTTCGACGTCGGCGACCGCATCAAGATCGTCAAGAAGACCAACACGGCCGACGACTGGTGGGAGGGCGAGATCGGGGGCGTCAGGGGGAGCTTCCCGGCCAATTACTGCCAGGCAGTTTGATTTTCCCGGGCGGAGTGAGTGTCATGAGTGGTCGCTCACTATCGGACTTGGGGGAAGTTTTAGAGGAAACAGACATTAGACAGACGAAAACTGGACGACGGACGGGCGGGGACTGGAATTTTTGGAGCCGCTTATAAACTTTTGCTAGAAAAAGAGGCTTGGGTCTCGTTGACGACGAGGTAGAAACAGCCCGACCTGGAGGAGGAGCGGGGACTGTCGTCACGTCACGTCACGTCACGTATATGGTAGGGGACAGGGAGGGCAAGGCGGCAAATATGGATGTGGTGTGGTGGGCTTTTACTGGTTCTACGACGCGTCGTGTTGATACTCGCTCGGCATCTGTGTTTACTATCGAACTTTTTGCTTCCCGCTGTTGCTTTTGTTGTGTTTCCGCCAATGCCGCGGTGGCGAACGGTGCAGCATATCACGTTGGTTGGTCTGCAGCAGTGCAGCCGGCCTTGGGGCTGGGCTGCTGAATCAGCAGGGCTGTCCACATCACCAGGCTGTCAGGAGAGGCGCTGCACCTCCAGACTGGTTCGGGATTTTCGTCACCACCGGCGCTGATATCCTCGGCTCCGCTCCGAATCGCCCTCCACGACCGTGAGTGCTGCAGATCCTGACCTGACGAAACTTGGTACTTTCGCCTTCGGGTCCGTGTCGTCAACATTTTTATCACGATCAATGATACGTCTCTGAATCCTCAAGGCGACTACCGGTTCACATGGCACAATGCGGAGAAGAGACACATACTAGGAAATATCATTGCGTAATACAATAGTGTGCTGTTAACCTAGGTATCCGTGTACTCCGTTCCGTCTTCGTGTGCCCCTATCAATATTGCTCGCATCTCAACCCCCTTTTTTTGTTGCCCAGTCTATCTGCTCCCTGGTAACAAAGAAAAGAAAGCCAGAGTGTTGCGCGTAAAGAGAAACAGATACAAACGCAGTAATAGGAAATCGTGTATTCGTATGTATAACGGGTGACTTTGAAGTGAACGAGGGAAAAAAAAAAAAATAGAGCACGTCGCAACAACGGGAGTGATAAACAAAGGGCAGAGGGGGGTATCTGGTGCACGAAAAATCCTGAAACATAATCCATAAAGTCCTAAAGCATATTTACCATACCGAACCGACCGCTAGTAGGGAGCCCGATCCCCCAGGTAGGTAAAGGTTGACATGATTGTCTTGGATGTTCATCTGCCGCCGCCGTATATAGGTGAGTTGCGTCCAGCAGGAAGGTCCGGCCGGACAATCAGACACGGTGAAAAGGGAAGATCGCTCAACAGACGACGGGATGCCGCTGCTGCCCTGATAGCAAGCTCCGTCCCTCAGTGCTCAGAAAGTTCGAACGGGAACGAGGTCTCGCCGTGGTGGGATGGGGGTAGGGGGTAATCGCTGGGGATGTGCTGGCCACAGTGACAGGGGATACCCGGGCCGCCCCATGGAGCCGTGGTGGCCAAGACGGCAGGCACCTTAGGTCTGCCAGCCGCCGGAGGCGCGCTGGCCACGGCGACAGGCATCTTAGGTCTGCCCGCTGCAAGCAGCCCGCCGGCGTTGTTGGCCGCCTCCTCCGTGTGGGAGAGGTCAATCGGCGTGACGGGACCGGGGCTGCCGAGCGGCTCCAGGCGAGGAGACCGGGGCCCGGTCAGTATTCCAAGCTGGTCGGCCGCTGCGAGGACTGCAGCCAGCCCGCGGCCGTGCAGGATCGAGCCGGGTGAGGCCGACGAGATTGTCGATTCCGAGACCGAAAGCGACGGCACCGCCTGTCCCTCGCCGCTCTTAGACCCGGGAGACTGGTTCAGCTGCATCCCCTGGAACGCGGGAATGGCGGCGAGCGACTGCAGAACCTCTTGGGGTCCTCGCTTCTTAATCTGCGACCCCAGCGCCCCCGAGGCTGCCAAGGCCGTCTGCGTGACCATGTCGCGCTGGTACTGCAGCAGGCGGCGGTCCCTGTCTTCGGCCGCCGCCGCCTCCGCCTCTTCATGCCGCGCGTATGGCGACGGTGGGGCGGCAGCCCTGTTCTTGCCCTTGGATCTCGATGGCTTCTTGGTCTTTCCGAATTTCGATCCCGACGCCCGCTTGGCCTTGCCGGATGCCGAGGCCGATGCCGATTCCGACGTTGGCTCTGGGGCTCCTGCTGCCTCCGACGCCGACGTCGACGCAATGGGGCCCTCCTCCAAGAGAGGTACCGGGCCGTCGAGTTGAGAGCTGTGGCAGCCCGAGGAGCGACCCTGCGACTCGGTCTCCTGCGACTCGGTCTGCTGCTCCCTAAGCAGGCTGGCCTCCCGCTCCCTCTGCTTCTTCTCCCTCTTGGCTCGCTTCCTGTTCTCCCAGTTGGTGGGGTAGTACTTGCCCATGGGAAGCGCGTTGTCCTCAGCCCCGGTGGGGTTGTAGGACGTGATGGAGGTGGGGGCCGACTCGTCGACGGTGTACGAGTATGCAGCGTGCACCGCAGGCGGCTTCGACGAGGAGCCGGCAGCGCTCGGCAGCTCCGTGTCCTTGGCGCTACCGTGCCGACCAGGAGCAGATGTCTCAGCCTTTGCCGCGGCGGCCTTTGCCTCTGCCTTCTCCAGACGAGCCTTCAACATGGCGGCCTCTGCCTGCGCCCTCTCCAGAGAAGCCTTGAGCACAGCCGCCTCTGCCTCTGCCTCTTGTAGCTTTAGCGCAGCAGCCTCTGCCTCTGCCCTCTCCAGAGAAGCCTTTATCACGGCGGTCTCTGTCACGGAAGGCTTTCCCGCTGGAAGATGGCCCGTGAGATCGAGCTTCGATCCTGGGCCGACCGTAAGATCGTGCTCGAATCCCGCGCCGCCAGTTTGCACCAGTCCGCCGTTCTTGCCGTGGTCTGCATCGTTCTGAGGGCTGAGACACTCCTCGTTAGCTCGAGCAATAGACCTGCGTCGAGCCTCAGTGGCATCTGCGTGGAAGGGGTGCGGCCGGTGGATGCGCGTGTTGGGATCCTCATGCTCCGGAAAGTAGCCCCTACGGTCCAGGTTAGCCATTGTGTGACCAAAGGATCTGCCATGGCAAGGTTCAGGAGTGGAGGAGGGGAGAAAATAAGGCAATCAGTCATGACCCTGAATGCGCGCTTACCCAGGCAAATCTCCTCGAGCCGAAAGCGGCGCCGAGGGCGGGTCTCCCGGCCTGAGCCTGCGCGAAACGGGAATCTCAATGGCGATCGGACGGCTCCGTGGCAGGCCGGCCTTTGTCGTGTCCGAGCTCGCAGAGGCCATAGCTCCCAATGCGGTGAGATCGGCTTTGAATGAGAAGGTTAGCCGAGAGCTCAAAAGCTTTTGCCAGACAAACCATGTCTTGAAAGAAGAGTGGTAGATGATATCGATGCCGCGCCCTTGGCCGACTGGGAAAGTAGTAGTGTGTTTTTTTTTTTTTCGCGGATGGTGCGACAACCGCGAGGCAAACGTGTCGCAAAACAAGAAACACAAAGAAAATAAACAAGAAAAAAACAAAAATAAAATAGGCTGTCATGGATCCTGCTGTGGAAGAGTAACGCAGCGCCCCAATGAAAATTGCCGTGGCCCATCTCAGGACAGCGATGTGCTTGCAGCGACTCCCACAGAGACATTCCCTCTATGCTGTCGTGCTCTGCTGGCTGCAGCGAGACCAAGCCAACCACGGAATAGGCCAGGGTCTGGGGGACAAAGGTCGGCCGATGACGACGCAGCACAGTACGACCCTTGCCGCTAGAGCCGCGCCAACCAGGAGGGGAACAGCGCATGTGGGGGAGCAGGTTTAGGCTTGGCCCGCTGGAGAAACAGCTGGGGCCTGAAGGGCGGGCGGCCTGAGGGAGGGATTGGCCCTTGCTTGTGTTTCGGGCGACCGACGACGTGCGGGAGGGATTTACCCCACGATCGACGGCTGCAAGCACGCCACGCCCTGAAACGAAACGGCCCAATGGCACGGAGGGAGAGGGGCACCCAGTTGATAGGATAAAGGGGCACGACTGATAAAGGCACGAGGGAAAGGAATGAAAACAGAATGAAAGCAAAAAGCTGCGGCGTCTGGAGGCCACCAGGTACGCTAGCCAGGGAGCAAGCCGAGGAGGCCTGGCCACTCCCCACGTGGCGCTCAAACAAATATGGCTGAAACAGCCGGCTGTGGCTGGCTAGAGAAGGCTAATCCACAGCGGGACGTGAGAGCACCAAGGTTTCGTGGACGGACGAAAAAATGGGAAAGGCGGAAATGTGCACCAGAGAATGCATAAAGGAAGCGTTTTCCACACGTACCGAAAGTCTGCGTGGGCCGGAGACCACCAGACTGCGCAGTCGCGATGGTGGCCCTTCTCGTCGGCTTCGGCTTCAGCGCCGCAGGGGCCTCGGTGACGGGTGTGCCGGCCATGGAGAGCGGAAACTGTTGCTCGTCTTCCCCGTCGTCGACGGCCTCGTCAAAGACGTCCTCGGCGCCGTCCAGAAACTCGTCCACGCCCACGAAGTTGTTGGGGCCGCGGTGGTAGCACAGCTGATCGGCATACTCCTCGTCCGTGAAGGGCGGCGAGTAGCGAGCAGGGTCGTCGAAGAAGAAGTCGTCGTCCATGGCCGCGTAGGAGCGGCGTCGTCCGAACGGCGAGCTGCTGACGGGCAAGCCAGCCATTGTTGCCGGTGATGATGGTTGGTGTGTGTGTCTGGCTCTGGGTCTGTGTCCGTGGCTGGGTTTGGTGCTGGTTCGGTTCACGCTGGAGTGCTTGCTTGGGTGGAGCGGGAGAGATGCATTCCCGCGCCGGCTCTTCTTCTCATGCGACTTGGGAGTCGGCTCGGCGCTCTTTGCCGAAGCGCAGCTCGAGGCGAGGCGTTGCTATTGTCAAATGGGGGAGAAGGAAGCGAGGCCGTGTAGTGTTGCTGGGAAAAGAGATGCCACGCATGTAGTTTTGGAATTGAGTTAGGCACCAGTAAAAGGTGGTTGGAGGGAGAGTAAGAGATGCTGAGCGGCCGATCTGGCAGGATGGCGTCGGCCTGTGGTGCGTAGTAGAGGTGGTTTTGTGTGGGAAGAGGTGGGCTGATTGATGATGGTGGCCGTATGGAAAGGTTGGTAGGAATGGAGGCGTCGTCGCCTGGAAGCGCAGGTACGGAAGCTCTCCGCTCGCACATCGAGCTCCCGTCGTTGGGGAAGGAACGATATAAGAATCAAGCCCCACCGAGGCGGCAAGTGCTAGTGCTGGGCAGAGAGAGATAAATTAAAATAAAAGGAGACAAAAAATAAGGAACCAAAATCTCCCCGGTGGCGGCTAGAGACATTGAGGCCAGGACGAGGTTGCCAGGGTGGCGGCGGATGGGCTCCAGACCCAGGCTGCAGCTGCAGTGTGCGTGTTTGTGTGGTGCGTGGTTGCCCGTGGACGGCTGGAGAGGTACAAACCGCAGGGGAAAAGGGAACAGACAGAAAGAACTGCGCCGTCAACGGTGCTGTCCAGGAAGGAGCAGGTTCGGCATGCTGAAGGTTAGATAGGTAGGTAAGGGACCAGAGCCGTGCCCCTGCCGACTTGAGCTAGAGGCCGTCTCACTGTGCCGTGATCCGTGCCTGGGCTGGGCTCAGTGGTGTATTTGCGTGCCTGTCTTGTACTTTCTTTCTTCTCCCTCTGTGCTGTGCCTTGCCTGGTCCGGGCTGGAGTGAGCGAGGTGAGTTATCCATGTACCTACAAGAGAGAGCAGGCACGCAAGCACGGCGAAGCAATGGGCAGTGGGCAGCAGCAGCAGAGATCGCTTGCATTTGTCAATTTCCCTCGCAGGCTGTGGGCGTGGTGAGTGTGCGCGTCTGTCTGGCAGGAGAGCTCGGCTGCGTGGGAAGTGGGTGCAACATCAGTGTGCCCACCTGCAACTGTCCATCCTTGCAACTGCCCACCTTCCACCTTCAACCCGCCTGCACCCACCCTCTCGGCGCCAGGGCCGCCTGCAGCAGTGGAGCCTAAGCTTGGATTTCTGGTTGGCTTTCTGCTGTGGTGGAAGTGGGCCATCCACACTCTCTTTCTTTCTCATTCCCACTCTCACCGTGGGCGAACGACGGAGCGGCTGCTACGGAACTGAAAACACGCGGGTATGGGTATGGAGATTGATTGAAACCTGAATTCGGCAGCCACTCTGGGCAGGTATCCAATATGAGGGTGCAATCAATCATCCCCAGAAGACAAATAAATGGAGACAGACGCGCAGGGGAGGGTAAAGCAATGATAAAGAGTTCGATGGCCAACGCCGAGCCCGCCCTCCCCTTCCCACCCATGGTCCCGGCCGGTCTCGGCCATTTCGTGGTCAGAGGGAGTTGATGTCGGCAAGCGTCAACAGCCTGCACCAGCCGGGGTCGGAAAGGGAGAAATGGAAAGGCCATGCAGGGAGGGGTGGCCCAGCCGAGTGCAATAGAGTAAATCTGGAACAACAGAGGCGGCACGCAATATATTCGACAGAGAGGGTACCAACAGATGGGTTACACTTGACAGGCGACAGGGGAACCTCGTCCCTCTGTCGGCCGTGTCGAGGCGGACTCACTTGTGGGTGGCGAGCAGCAGCAGCAGCATGCAGGGAGGGAAGCCTTCCCCCCGCGTGTCCTCGTCGTCTCCCCATTTCTCTGGCTCTCGCCATCCCTACCAGGGCAGGGCAGGGCAGGAGATTAGTGGGTCGGATTCTGTAGAGTTGCGTGTGGCTGCTTACGACAGAAAGTGCTGAGACGAGGCACGCTAACCAAAAGGTTGTTCTGGAACGAACACGGGGGGATGAAAGGAACTTTCGGCTGACGGACAGCGGATCAGAGACTGGGGCCGGCTCGGGTTGTCCTGTGACAGCTCGTCGGTAGACCGGACGTTTGTCCCCGGCTCTCACCTATAACATAACAGCAGTCTTCTCGTTTGTTGCTTGTGGTGCGGGCTTTGTTGGAATGGAAAAAAAAAGTTTACTCGGGACCGACAGGTGGCCGTGCCACAGTCGAGAACTGCAGAAGGGTGTTTTTAGCCGCGGGGCTAGAAGAGAGTCAGAGCGAGAATCAATGTTTGCATGCACTGTCCCGACGGCAAGGGTCCGTCTGGTCTGGTCTGCTGCTCCGTAATCCTCGTACTCGGGAGCTTCCCCAAAGGCCCGAAGGGAGGGAGATCGGCGCGCGGTCTCTGACCTGATCGGCATGGTTAATACGCGCTAGAGGTGCCACTAGGTGGGATCCCTGGCTGCCCATCCCCGGATTTGGCTCAGAGCTTCAGGGCCTTCGTTTTCGTACGTATGCTTTTTTTTTCATTAGCCAGGGTCGTGCCGAATGCCCGCCCTCTCCTCTGCTTCGTCGGAGGTCGGCGGACGCAGCAGGGAGTAACCGCTCGCTCAGCAGACACGAGGACGGGACGATGCCACCATCCGGATCCGAAAAGGCTGCTGCTGTCCTCCCACGACTGGGCCCACTCTCCTCTCCCTTTTTTGATTGCAACGTTATATCCATGGGCGGGCGTCGTTTTCGCCTGCCTGTTTTTAGGGCGCGACGGGGGACCATGGTTACCCTGTCTGGTCGTATTTGCAACCAAGCCGGAGGCGGGCAGAGGGCAGCGAGCGGGTGGTTGCTTGTCGATCAGATAATAAATAATAATAAAAAAAATGTTCTATTTCTTGCTTCTTCCCTCCCCCTCTTTTCCATGGTCCTGCCACGCCGCCAAGACGGGCTTCCCATTTGCCGCGACCAGGGGCCGCGCAGTTCCCTTCCCCACCTGCTTTATTTTCTTGCTGAGAACCAGGAAACACCAGACATTGGTTCGGCCCATTGAGCGCTGGTCGTTGTGAAGCTGCAAGCCGGTGAGGGAACTTTGAGCCGCTGTCCTTCCACGACTGCTGCAACCTCACCTTGTCTTTGTCTCTGTGGCTGGGTGGCGCATTTGCATGCATGCAGCCGCGAGCGCTCTCGTTGGTCTCAATTATTCAAGGAAAAATAAAACAGGGGCGATGAGCGGCATAGCGACCGTCATCGTTGCGAAAAGGAGAAACATGGCTGGTGCAGCGAACCAGAGAGCAGGCAGGGCTTGCATTTTCCCGCTACTGTAGCTAGCGGGTGCCAAGTAAAGCAACTGCCCGCCCGACGGTTTTTTTTTTCGAGTGACAAGGGAGAAAAAGCAAGAGCCGCCCGCCGGGACGAAACGCAGTTGTTTGCTTGCCGTGCAGCGCTGGTACTGCGGGTCTTCTGTGTTCTGTGTCCCGGTGCCGGGAGAAAGCTCTGTATAAACGCCGCAATCCAGGATTGGCCGGCCTGTGTAATGTATGTACCTGATGTTGTGCTGCTCTACGCACCGACATAATGGCGCAACCAAATTCGGTCTGGCGCGAGGCTTGCGGATGGCTGCGTGCTAACAAAGGAAGCCCAAACCTCGCCAAACGAGACTAGATCATGACCCCTCTCTCCGAGTCCGCCTCTCATTCGAGCGGGGAGCGGGGATAAAGGGGAAACGCAGCGGGAAGTGCGGGCATTAAACGAACCTCTTCGCCCCAGCAGAGCCACTCGGCAGAAGCGGCACTTTCTATTGAGGGGCTCGCCTTATCTAACGGCACTCTGGAAAAAGCAACAGCTTCCCATCTGGGAAGCGAGCAGACGCGCGGGAAAAGCATGCACTAGCATCAGTCATCAAATTGCTTCCTGTCGCCTCCCGTGCGTCACCATTGATAATCAGGAGGAAGAAGCGACGGTGCCAAACATACAACCGCCCACGCTGGAGGATATTGATTGACCTCCCACGGATGCAACTCTACTCCTCATTTTGCCATTTTTCCTTCCATTCTCAACGGTTCGGCTTCGGTCGCTCTGCCGATCGCTGGATGGCTCCGCCTCGCAGCCCCTCTTTTGGTTCGGCAAAGGTTGCCATGAAGTGGGTGGGCTTCAGTGGCGGGACTTTCCACCAAGTGGAGAGGCGGGACATCCTAGCCCATCACGTTGACCAAAAATTACGCGAGCCTTCAGTACAACATCCACAGTGCGCCATTGGTCCGTGTTTTTATTTGGTCAATATGCCCATGCACGGTTCACATCTCACCTTTTCCCAAAGATTATGATATTCGGTGCATAGATGTGGATTGCAAAATGCGAGTTGGCGGTGAACGTGGGCTCAGATGGATCCGACAGAGACGGATTCGCTGGGGCATCTCAAGGAACCTGCTGCAGATCGGCGCTAACGCAGCTGTGAAAGGACCCTGTTGTGCTTGATTGACGGATGCCTGTCTGACCTTGGAATAAAAGGACCCTATTTTCTTTGCTCATCAGGCCTCGACCCATCGCATCTGCAGCCAAGCAGGCGTTTGCAGCCCAACTTCCGGCAGGAAAAGATGCCTTTGGCTGCTGTCCATCATTCGGTCCTCGCTGTTGCGCCATGACGTCACTCCGAGACGCGCCACCAAATGATCCACCGGCGCCACCACACAGCGCAGTCCGGGGGCTCGGGGAGATCACGGTCCCCAGAAAAAGTGCGCAGCACGGCAATTAAACGGTAGACCACCAACACCGCCACCACCATAGCCAAATACCTGGAACTTTGATCCTTTTAAGGATAAAGAGAGGCGCGGGCATTCTTTTCCCAACAATTTGCTTTTAATTTGATGCTGATTGAGTTCGTGGGGTCAATTTTGGTAGGAATGAAAAAGGGTGTGCCGCTTGATAGCTAACTGCTGTGCTGCGCACTTTTTTTGGGACCGTGGAGACGCAACCACGGCAATTTTGGCGTGCCAAAGCTTGGTTGCTTTGGGTCAGTGGTCAGCCATGAAACCCGTCGATCTCACATGTTTTTTTGCCGGCACTTGCCAGGCAGCAAAGGATCTGCAACTGTCTAGACCAGAGATGGATAGGAGGCTGCAGGTCTGAGGAATAGAGGTCAGTCTATTACCGGCACATGCGGGACTCGGTCCGCGACACCCGACAGCATGCTTTGAGCTTTATGCGTCTGCCGAGCTTGTTGTGACGGCCGTGGTCCCGACTAGATCGGCAGGCAGCTGCGGCCCCGTCGCCTGGACGGCACCGGGGTAGATTGTGTAAAGACTTTGTCGATGGTGAGATGTCAACAGGGCCGAAAACCATGACCAAAAATTATTGCGCAAACTTGCGTCGCTATCTAGCTCCTATGGGCTCGTTCGATCGCTAAAAGGGTATCGCGTGTGCTTTGAAGAAGAAGCAAAACCCAACGCCAACCGGTAGACAGACCAGTATCAACCAGAGCAGATCCCAGTGAGAAAACTCACGTCCAAAACCTCCAAAAAAGGGCGACCCCAATGTTGCAATTCGTCCCGCGTCCCGTGAATCAGCCCAGATATCCGGCACCGCCGCCCTCGAGATGTGACCACTCCGGGGGATCCGACCACGTTGAGCAATGTCGTCCCGGGTAGATCCCAAAGAGAAAACTCACGTCAGTAACCTCAATGAAAACGACGACCGCCTATGTAGTTTGTCCCGCGTCCCGGAATCAACCCAGACGTCCGAGCCATCTACAGGGCATTCGCCCACACTGTGGCTCCCTAGGCTCCAAACAGAGCACCCCACCTGTTGAGGCCGCCCACCTTTGTAAAGCGTCCTCCTCCTGCTCCTCCTCCTCCTCGTCCTCCTCCACCGCCGCCACCGAGCTCGGTTGCCGTTCCCTAAACCTTGGCACGGCCGGTGAAGCGCGAGTGGCGCTCGCGGTGGCCCCACCAGTATACAAAGGCGGCGAGGGCCAGGATCAGCCACATGACGGCGTTGGCGAGATCAATCCAGACGGCGTCCTTCATGCGCTTGATGCCGCCGTCGCCCTCGGGGTCCTCGTGGATGTACATGGCGCCGAAGACGCCGAAGACGGCGATCCAGAGCACGAACAGGATCGTGTTCCAGATGGGCACCACGGCGAAGCGCAGCACGAACGGCACAAAGTAGACGAGCGACGTCGCCGCCGACAACGCGCCGACCACAACGGCGAAGATCCACTTGGGGTCCGAGTACCGGCCCCCCTCGCGCGCCCGCTGGATGTCCTGCGCGTACAGGCCGACGACCGTGAGGCCGAGCACGAAGGCGAAGAAGTGCAGCACCACGAAGAGGAGGTAGCTCTTGCCGTGTCGGAAGATGTCCATGGCGGCGGTTTTGGCTCGTCTCGTGGGGGGTCTGGTTTGTGGCTCTTTGGGGGGACTGGACCGAGCTGTCTGCGCGATTCTGGGGACAACCTTGTCAGGCCCACGACGATCTGGAGAGGAAAAAGAGGAAGAAGAGACAATCGGCAGCTCTCGGCAGGCGGGTTTGTGTTTGTTGAAAAGTGCAAGGGGGAGGAGTCCTGGGATGGGACGAAGAGCGCTTACGGATGGTTGCCCTGGTTTTAAGAACGCGACTGTTTTGGATGACGTCGTTTTTGTGGGCGGTGCGGTCACTTTCTGCCGCCGCGAGAATGCTTCGTACTCGAGATCCGAGACAGACGGATTCCCGCGAAAGCAGCGCAAAGCCGAAAACGAGTCTGGTGTTGGCAGTGTCGACGCCGATGAGATCGTGCAGCCGCGAGAGCTCTTTATTGAATCCTCTAGTTGGCGTTAGGTGAATCGAGTATCGTGAGCTGAAAGCTTCGAGTCCGCGATCAGGATATGGAGGTGGTGGAAAAAAGGTGGAGAGCAGGGACGGAGCCGGGCAGGGTAGCTCTTGGCTATGACGTTTGGCCGTGGTCAGTGCGTTAGAGATCGCCATTGGGCAAGGTGAACGTGGCGGGGCCGTCGGGTAGGGCAGCCACTGAAAGCACAGAACAGCTTGGCGGCCCGAATTTGCTCATTTCAGCCCAGCAGGGAAGGAGGGGGCGGGCCCGGTCCAGGGATCGCAATGGCTCAACGGATCGGCGTCAGATTCGCGATCGTCAGAGCTTTGTAGCCCCTGTCAGGACCAGGGTCGCACAAAGCGTTGGGATGTCGTTGACGGTGCTTGGCGGCGTCTTTGTTTTTTCTCGTGTACCCAATGCCTCCGTCGTCCCAGACTCGATCAATGCCGAGCCGAAAAGCACTCGATTCTCGAGGCAAGACCACACTGGCCATTGACGTTGCCCAGGACGGCCAGGACGCGCCGCTAGATCACTGCACCTGGGATTCGAGCGTCTGTATCTCGGCCTCTTGTTGGACGGGAGCTGCGACAGTGGAGGCCTACACCGACTGGTGCCTTGCTGCGCCTCCTCCCGCTCGATGGCGCTCGTTGGTCGTTGGACGTGCTAGGGTATCGGCCCGGCATTGAGGCTCTTCTGGACCGACGAAGATGGTGTGGGAAGGTGGTTTCGGATGCTGCGCGGCGCACGCTCTTCGCCCTGCTGGCAAGGAGTCGGCAGCTCGGCCTCCTTTTATCTCTGCTTCATTTTTCTCCTTTTGTGTCCGCGTTTGGATTGGTCGGGCAGGCGCTGGCGATTCTGTGGACGGCTGGTCTGCATCGCCCGTAGGCGACACTAACAGCCATTGCCTAGGCCGAATCTGCCTGCCCGCGAGTGGCGTCCTCGGTGTGCGAAAAAGGGGCGACCAACGTCCGCCGCAGCGTAGCCTGGCCTCTCTCGAGCGTTGCTGCTACAGTCGAAAGCCCCTTGACAGGCATCATTTCAGCCTTTCCATCCGTCGCGGACGCCTCCACCGTCGGGCGCCCGATGAAGGCTCGACCACCCAAGAGCGGACATGGCGGCGTGTTGTCACCAGGCGCTCTCCCTATTATAGCTAGGTAAGGCACCCCGGACGGGCTCGTCGCGGAGGAACTTGTGCGCGGCTCTCGCAGATTGGAGCTCCTCGCGGGTATAAGTAGGGCCTCGGCTGCCCCTCTCGCAGCTGGTCCATTTGTTCGCGCATCGCCGGCTCGTTCGATCGTCTGGTCTGCCTCAGGCCATGACATTCCTTTGCCTCCCGACCACTGAAAGTCCCTACTTCCCACAGCATCGGTTAGTCAACCAACCATGACGACAAGATAGGTGCGTTTGCCGGAAGCCCCTGACAGAAAAGAGAGAGCGGACAAGTAGGAGAAGGGACCAAACGCTGACCAAATCAGATAGACATTATTCGAAGAGACGCACCTCGAAAATCGGAACCCAAAGAATGGCGATATCAGACGTTCGTTTGTCCACGCTCCCTCTCGTTTCTGTCCGCGGCCGGCGCGTCAGAGCAAGTTGGGTTGGCGCCAGGTAAGGCTGTCTGTCTTCTTTGGGCCGTTGGGCGCGGCGGCGAGTCAGTGTCAAGCCGCTTCTGCCTGGCCTGTCCTTTTCTTGGTCTTCCCTCGTTTCTCTCCTGTCCTGTGTTCTTGCGAGCGCGGGTTGACAGCGCAGAGGGTCGGGCGACGGATGCCTGCTGGGGCGGTCAGATGGTAGCTTTGGCAAACGGGATTGGGGCGTCTTGGGCGCCTCACTGCCATGCGATCCCCTCGCGACTCGGGCGGGCTAGCGGGCCCACTCCATGGAGATTGCATCTTTCCGGAGGAAGAGTCCGTGACGCCGGCCTGGCCAGCAGAACGTTGTTCTCCTTTTTTTTTTTTCTGCACTCCCCCTGGCTTTTTTTTTCTCGGAGTGTCTGCAGCCCAAGTCTTGGCTCCGCAAGAGATTTTTTCTCGTTCCTTTTAATCTCACCTGCATCGCGGTCAGCCAGCACGCGTTTTGCCTGTCCAGTCGTTGCCCACCCCAGCCTGCCCTCTGAGATCACATACAGCCCACTGAGGGAAACAAGCGACAGCCGACCACGCAGATACACACACATGCCCCTAAGATTGACGCCCTGCATTCTCCAATCCGTGGACGCATCCCCTCTTGGGGATCACCTCGGGACCCGACGGGGCGGGTCCCTGGCATCGTCACCAACCATGCCTCCTGCGTCGTCTACACACAAGCCGATAGGCCTACGATGCAGGCACCGACGCCAATGCCATTCCACCGACACGAGCCACTCGTATCCCCGACGGCAGCAGCTGAAAATGTGCCTCGGCACGCGATGTGTCCCTGTGGCTTTGGGGACTGTGGAAGCGGTTAACGCCTAGCCGAGGCTCCCTACTTGCGCGAAAAGGATCACGATGGCCGGAGCGTGTGCCCGGGCAAATCATTGACGGGCGTTGAGTGGAGCTCTTACTGAGCTTCTGATGGTGTTTGTTTTTCTACAGCAGTTGCCTTGGTCATCCAGGCTGCTCAGTCAGGCTCCGCCACAGTGCTGGCCGGTCCTGCTTTGCCCGCCAGAGCCTGGTCTGCCCCCAAGATGTGGGACGATCTCCCCTTGATTTATTTGACTGGCCGGCGCTGGAAACCCGTCCTGCATATCGGGCTCTGATCCGTCCTCTGAAGGTGGTGTGGGAACGTTTCGCGCCCACCTGCTTGCGTCCGATGAGCGTCACGGGGGATTGGAGTCTTTTTTTTTTGATTTCATTTCCTGGGAGTGGCGAAGGAGAAACGACAGAGGATAGAACTCAAGGCGGGGCGGTGACAGAAAAGAGAGAGATGCAATTTCCCATCTGCAACTCGCGGTGCATACACATCGTCTGGCGCGCCACGCGAACTAGCCCCGATTTTCGTCGGTGAGCAAACGTGAGTAACTGTCATGGGCCATGGGTGGCGTGTGGTGTGTGCGTGTGCTGCGCATCTTGCATCGCCGCCAGCTACAGGACGCTGCTGCCCCTGCCGGCCGTCACTGGCTACCCGCGGGCGGTCCTTTTGGACGCCCAGGGGGAAACACGCCGACGCTCAGGGGAAACACGCCATCGCCCACCCTCACTGGCTGGCCGGCTGGCCGGCTCTCCCTCTCTCGACCCGGGCTCAGGGGGCGCCGGTGAGGACGCAAGCAGGTGGGTGGCCAGTCCTACCACACGCCCCTGCTCCGGCTCTGCGCCCCAACGGGGCGACTGTGTGAGGCGTCTTGGTGATGAGCATCTTGTTTTATCTGCAAAGATGCTCCCGGCGGCGCACCCAGCCATGTATTTAGACCTCCGCTCTGCCGCGTATAAGACGGTCTCGCTCCTCCCCGGAGTCTGAAAACCAGCGTTGAACGAGAGACCAGCATCCGCTACCGCCTTTGCAGGCTCCCGTTTCCCGCTGTATCAGCTGTCCTCGGAGAAAAAACGACCACCCCTCCATCCCGCCGTCCATCGTGCAGGTCTCCTTGGCCGATACTCGTCAAATATTCCCATCTCCCTCCGTGATCGGCGCGAAACTCGCTCATCGTTCAACATGGCCACGCCGTCATCATCGTCTGCCTCTACGCCAGCAGACTCCGCCCCGCGCGACGCCTCGGGCCCCTCGTCCCAGGAGCAGAAGCGCGACAGGCGCGACCTCACCCTCGGCAACCCGAAGTCGCAGTACTTCAAGGTCTGGTACTGCGTAAGTCGGCTTCCACTACACTCACCCGGCATCTTTGGCGCTTTCCGCTGCTCGAAAAAACGCTCACGTTCCTTTACCTCTAGTGCCAATGCAAGGACGGCCCTCAGAACGTGAGCGTTGTTTCGTCCTGCCCCAACTGCAGGAACCACCACAGATGTAGCAGCTGCCCCACGCAGACGCTCGAAAAGCACGACTGATGGACGTGACGCAGACGGGAACATAGCGTGAGTTTCTCGTTTTTCTCTTGTTTTTCCACACGCGACGGGGCTGCCGAGCTGTGGTCGCCTGCTGACAGCCACTGGTCTTAGTTTCTCCAAACCAAGAAAACAGGCGCAAAACCGAGACTGTTTTGCTCTGGTTCACGGCGGTGGCTGTTTTTTGTTCTGATTTACTGCGGCGGCGTCGTTTTCCTTTCTTTGTATCATTACCATATTCTCTTCTGACGTGTCGTTGATTTTGTCTTTCTCATCTCTGCTGCTACTCCTCTCTCTGTGCCACCTTTGTCCTGTCATCATACTCCGCCGCATTTTCGGCTGGTCGCGCTGCCTTGGGCCGTTCGGGATTAGATTAGACAAGACGCAAGTCTGGGGCCGAGATAGACCTGTCCGCAAATTACCTATGTTGCCTCTGCCTCGCCTCGTCAGGGGCCACTGTTTGTTGACTCTTACCCGTCCCACTGCCTGTGTGCGCCTCTCCCCGCCCATCCTAGAGATTGTAACTGGGTCGACGGGGGTGGCGCTGTCCTTCGGCACATCAGTCGCTGTTCCTGCGCCGCCACGGCCCACCCCCGACGCCGTCAGCCCTTCTAGCCCCGTTGGCTAGGGCGCGAGGGCGGTGAGGACGGGTGATTTCCTGAAAGAGAGTTTTGTGTGGAGGAGAGCTAAAAACGAGGATTACGAATGGTGGCGTACCAGTCTGCCCAAGTGCCAGGGGTGTGCCAGGACGAGGCGTTTTATACTCATTCCGCGCCGCACATGTACCGTCAACGGTTGATTTTTGGCGCTCGTGCTACTCGATAAGGCGTTGCGCCACATCTCTCGTGAGGTTCAGTGGGCTCCAGTTAGGTTGAAGCTCCTCGGCAGAGTCAGCGGTTCTTCCGCCGTCTCATCTCTGGGAGCCTCAAGGAGTGGAGCACAGGCTTTTGAAAGTGCAAGCACACACGTATCTCATTGGGACTTGACGCGAGCTTGCTGCAATGCAATCGTGCAAACCGGCCGGGCGGAGTTGCCGACATATGCCAAGAGATCCGCTGCAGCATTTGGTGCGGTGTGACAACGGAATTCTTCAGCCAGCATGTGCGAGCACACATCCATCACACCCCCTTGGTCTTGTTAGGCGCCGGGAGAAAGGAATCTATAGATGTGTGTTGATGCTGATATCTCCGTTGCCATAGGATGATGGCCTGATCTATCTCGCCCTGTAGGGAACGGCCATCTCCGCGTGGGGTATTGGACACGGCGGGAAGCGGCTGAACGTCTAGTTCGAACAGGCCTGCATCTAGCTCGATGCTAGGTGGTCCACGCATCCTGGTTTCCAGCGACTCGGTCAAATACGGGAAATGACGAAACAAGGAGATCACCCAGCGCTAGAACGCTTCGTCGAGGTAGCGCGTTCCATAGAAGCTTCCTGGAGCCCAAGTACGGGCAGAGAAACGAATCGAGCTTTCCAAGCCTCGGCGGATGCCTGATGCGCAGCAGCTACCCCTGGGCCGTTACTACAAGCCAAAGGGACGACGTCATGGCTACTTCAGCTGTAAGCCGTGGGCAGGCACAGCAAAGGCGCATCCAGGAGAGCTCGAGGTGGGGGAAGGCAGTGAGCGAGTTCGAGAGCCTGCCCAGGCAGTTGAGCCGCAAGATCGTCGCCAATGGTAGGCCGATGCGTTTCTGTGCTTGCAACGGGCTTGCTGACAGGCTGGCGCTTTGAGATGGGCTGCTGACGTGGGCCCTCAAGTCCCACCAAACTGAATCCCGTTGGACCCGTTTTCGGATTCTGGGGATTCTCCTTCCAGAAACGGCAGCCGCCACGCTAAAGGCTAGTCCGCCATAGGTGTTGGCAGAAAACGCGTGAAGATAGCCATGGAGCTGCGGAGCTCTACCAGGCATGGCTTCTCGGGTACAGGTACCCGATGCGCGTCTGGTTGCGCAAAAATACCTCTCCAGCTTTTCCCTCACCGTTTTCTCACCCCACCGCCCTCTTCCACCTCGCAAACCTTCGCGCCCCTGCCACTGCCCTGCGATCGTCTTAGAGCCTCAACTAAGTGCCCTCTGCTTGGTCACTGCATGCAGCCTCACCTACCACCATTCTTCGGTCCTTCTACCGCTGCACTTTTGGTTTCGTCGGCGTCCCCGAGCGAAATTGTCGGGCGCCGTCTGTGACCATTGGCGATTTGTCATTGGCAGCCATGGCCTCCTCGTCTGCACCGTCCTCCTCTCTGCACCCCTCCTTGCCAACCCCGCCCTTCCTCGACATCCCAGGCGTGCCAAATTTCCGGGACCTCGGCGGCTACGCCACGGCCGCGCATCCGGGAAGGCTTTTTAGGCGCGGCCTAATCTATCGCTCTAGTGAGCCGTCCAAGCTGACTCCCGAGGGGATCCGCAGGCTGCAAGAGCTCGGCATCGCCAAGGTCTACGACCTGCGGTCCGCCGGGGAGATCGAAAGCCACAACGACAAGCACGGCGGGAAAGTCGTCGAGTGGGACGGTGCCGAGCGGGTGCTCCTGTCGACTTTTGTTGACGAGGACTACAGTCCCGAAGCTCTCGCGCTCCGCTTCAGTCGCTTCTCGGGTGAGGGATCCAGGGTGAGTTGGTTCGTTCCGGGTGTGATGCCACGACCGCGACAGCTCCCAGTCAACTAAGAAGGCCCCCCGAGCCGGGTATGCGCCCTAGTCCAAGTGGGCCCAGGGCAAAGGAGGCTCGTCTCCTCCCCTCGTATTCGCCCTCACGCCCTGGTTGTATGGGACGGCCCTTCGTTGTGGGGCCTCTTACATGCCGCCAAACTCTGTTTTGCCGTTTGCCTTAGCGTCCGGTAGCTTGGTCCTGCCAGTCTGCTCGTGCATGGGTGGCCCTGATTCCGTTCTCCTAGGGCTTCGTTCTCGCCTATGAGCGCATCCTCGAGGTCGGGGCGCAGGCCAACCATCCGTACCGCCCCTTCCGCACCATCCTCGAGCAGCTCGCGACCGAGGAGCCGCCGGCGCCGATGCTGTTACACTGCAGCGCGGGCAAGGACCGGACGGGCGTCATCTGCGCCGTCCTGCTCAGCCTGTGCGGCGTCGAGGACGAGGTTGTCGCGCACGAATACAGCCTGACCGAGGCTGGACTCGGCCACCGGAACCAAGAGTTCGTCTCGGCCCTTACTGGGAGCGGGCCTCTCGAGGGTAACGTTGCAGGGGCGGCGAGGATGGTCAGCGCGCGGTGAGTCGTTTTGTCTGCTTTTCGTCGCCTGTTCTTTGTTTTGCCGCACTCCCTCGCACGCCCCTGGTTGGTCCACTTGGAAGCATGATTAAGCGCGCGTTCTGGCGCTTAGGTTACCCGCTGTGATAACCCCCAACACCAAGCCTGGCTCATTTTGGTGATGAGTCCCACCGCCCGCCGCCTGCCGCTGCTGCCCCTTCATCTACGCTTGGTGAGTGCGCCAGCGCCAAGATAGCTGTGCCGCCTCCGCAGCTGACTGCGGCGAATGGGCCGGCTGATATTTTGCCACTCGATAACTCCATCTCCCGACCCCACATGGGAACCAACGTCGGCAGGCGGGCTTGGTGGCCCAGCGGCCAGCCATGTACCCGGATGGGGGCCGGCTGCATGAACTCCCAGACCGTCTTGGCTCGCATCTTCGGGGCGGCGTTGCCGCTATTGATGGAGAGGTCCGACGCCATCAGTATGGCTTGCTGCGCTCCTGTTTTCTCCTTCTATCACCTCCGCCTCTCCCTCAATCCTGAGCTGAGCCCCCCACGCCATCAATGGGTATTCAAGATCCCGGCGCCATCTGTGGCACAGAACCGGGTCTTGCACCCGATCAAAGCGGGGTGTGCACCGCATCGGTCCGTTGGCATCAGTCGTCCGCCATACGCCGTGCGATGGCAATGGACATCAACAATCCTTCCTCATCTTCCGAGCCCCGGCGCACCAGGCTGCGCCGTATCCTATCACGCAAGTGCGGGGTGCCTTGTGGGCTGGGCTGGCCCACATGAGAGGAGGAGTGCAGTGTCAAGACACAGCTTCGCCGAGAGGAAACAATGCCCCTCCACCTATGCAGTGACCGGCCTCGGACTTCGAGGGCAAGTCCGACGTCGACCCCAACGACTTCCGCAAGTGCAAGGAGCCCTCATCGCCCAGAGCCACACCAGGCCCCCAGCGTTGAGCAAGGAAAGGAGATTGGGCATGACGAACAAGAATGGAACCCGGGCTGACGATGATTTGACGAACTTGGGTCCCTTCGCTGGAACAACAGGAAGCAGTCGATGCTGGACACCCTTGTCATGCTGCGCGAAAAGTACGGCTCCGTCGAGCGGTACGTCATGGAGCACTGCGGCCTCAGCGCCGAGGCCGTCGAGCGGCTGCGCAAGAATCTGCTGGTCGACGTGGACAGCGATGGCGAGCCGCCGCTGGACTGGAGGCGCAACGCGGAGCTCGCCGAGGAGGTGAAGAAGGTCTATGCCGTCACCAGCGCCTGAGGATGGAGGCCGTAGGGCATGCATCTGCCGGCGTACTGGGGTGAAGTTTTGTTTTGGTGTGACGGGTGAGGCTTCGGATCAAGCCCTGGGGCAGCATTTGTGCTATAGACAGACTACCAGCTCGGGAGTAGACGGCTCATAGACAAACTTGGAGGGCGCCGGACTTTGGTAAATAACCCTCACGGCGTGTCGCGGAGGAGATAGACATGGCTGGTGGCATATATATGAACTTGGACGGCCCTGGATTTTGCGCAATTTCCCGCGTGAGGCGTGTGGGCAAGCGAATAGATATGGCTGGTGGTGGCAGTACATCAGTGCATTGGTGTCTGCTACAGATTGTTTGATACAAGACGATACAAGCACAGGCAAGCCGGTGCGAGACTACGAGACCTCGGTCGGGATCTTGACCTGGCCCTTCTTGCGGTCGAGCAGCATTGCGCCGTAGCGCCAGCCGACGGCGGTGCGCGACCTGCCGACCTTGCCGACCATCTCGGCGTTGTAGTCCCTGAACCTGAACTCGACGCGGCGCGACGACTTGACGACGGTGGTGCGGTCGCGGTCGCGCTGGGCGACGGCGGCCTTCTTGTCGGCCAAGGCGCGCTCCGCGCCGGCGGCGGCGGTGCGGAACGCCTGCTGGGCCTCGACGGGCGCCAGGCCGTCGACGACGACCTGGCGCTCCATGGCGACGAGCTCCTTGTGCGGGATGCGGGCGTCGGCCGGCAGCATGCTCCGGTTGAAGGCCAGGGCGGCGTCGGCGCGCGCAAAGTGCCGCGACTCGGACACGGGCACGAACAGCTGCTGCGTCGTGAAGGTGTGCACTGGAATCTCGTTGAAGGGCTCGTGCCTCTTTCCCGGGAAGGTCTGGGGCACCATGCTCATGATCGCCTTGGCGTAAGGGCGGGCGAGGGGTTTTCCCTGTTTGTTTTGTATTTCGTCGAGGGGTCAGCTGCTGCTTGATTGATGGGACGGGAGAAGGCGGTAACAAGGTACAGGTATTTCCCAGAATCAGAGAGGCTCGCAAAGCTAATTGTGTAACCATGGGTGCATGTCTTCAAGACTAATCGATTTTTTGTTTGGAATCATCATGTAGGGAAGATAGATGGCGGCGCAAAAGAGAGAGAGTGTGTGTGTGTATGTGTCAACGACGAGAGACACCAAAAAAGGGCCTACTTTGTCAATCCAGCTCCTCTCGACCTCCTTGAGCCTCACGACGGCCGAGACGCGGCGGACGTCGACGCCCAGCTCGGCCGACACGGACAGCATGGGCTCGCCCTCCACCATGACCCTCTGCCAAATGTCCTCGCGCAGCTCCTCGGACAGGACCGAGTGGCTCTGGAACTGCGGGTTGAGCGGGAACGGGTGGCGCGTGTTTTGCACGCCGAACCGGGGAGGTATGTAGGCCGGCGCCGGGTTGTCGGGCTGCCCTTGGGTCTGGAGGAGCTCGGCCTTGTGCCGCTTGATCCAGTGCCAGAAGTAGCGCCGCAGCCTCGTCTCGGCCGCCGCCGTGGCCGAGAAGCACCTGCTCTGCTGCTGCTGTTGTGGTGATGATG
The DNA here is from genome assembly GCA_003049425.1 of Magnaporthiopsis incrustans. Classification (NCBI taxonomy): domain Eukaryota; kingdom Fungi; phylum Ascomycota; class Sordariomycetes; order Magnaporthales; family Magnaporthaceae; genus Magnaporthiopsis; species Magnaporthiopsis incrustans. The sequence goes on along the minus strand of PYSR01000041.1, from coordinate 134,154 downwards.
GTGACGGTCTTGTTGCTGGTGTTGGCCTTGCGGCGCATGGTATTATGTAGGTAGAGGATGGGACGAGGCGGCAGGATGCGGGGCTTGTGGCCGAGAAAGACGCGCAGTCAGCGACCTGCCGCCATTGACAGGCCGCCGAGGGTAACCTTGGAGGCATGGCAAGTTGGCCGGCTGGGAGGCGTGTGTAGGATGGGAGGAGGAACAAGTGCTGGTGCAGGCCAGCCTGGTAGGAAAAGTATTCTTTGGTGAGGTTAAGCGCAGAAGAAAGCTTCGGAAAATTTCGTCGCCAGATTGAAGCTCGGGAATTGGCACCGAGAGCGGGGCACTGTTTCCACGATGGCACGGGCCACTTTCCGTCAGTCCTGTGGAGCCACAACCGACAAGGTCACGTGGCGATGCCTCTTGAAGACGTGGAGAAACAATGCTCGTCGAGAGCAATGTTCACATGGCATGGAGCACGCGCGGTCTGAATGTTATACAATTTATTATAATAGGTACACTTCTTTGCAACGATAACTCCCTAAGGAAAACTGCACACCCCGGACTCTCTAGGTGTGGGCGAAGGGGTGAAGAAGAGATAACAGTTATAGTGGGAGCACGAGTAGAATGGTTGACAGCAACACAGATATGAACTCGAAAGAGATCGAGAGCGACAGGGAGCTGAAACAGGGATTGACAAAGGCTCAACAAAGGGAGCCAGCTCGTATAGTATACCGTGGTGTCTGCGCCGATTGCAGCCTTGCTCCATCACTGCGCGGCCGAGTTGCTTGGGCCTGCGCTGATGGTGCTGGCGCTGGATGAACGGTTCTTCTTGCTCTTCGTCTTGGAGGATGCCGATTTCTTGGACTCGTCCTGCTGTTCGCGCCACTGGATGTACTCTTGCCTCCACTGGCTCCAGCCATCATAGTCGATGAGGGCTTGCATGCAGCCCCACTCCATGATCTTCTTCTCAAACCAGACGAAGTTAACGGGCTGTGACGACGGCAAACGCACAAGGGTTAGCACAATGCAATCCAACTCGACGATGATGTGAATGAATGGAACACCGGGGGAGACGCACCTTGGTCAAAAAATCATTGCATCCCGCCATGAGTGCCTCGTGCCGATCGCTCTGAAGAGAGCTGGCAGTAAGGGCAACAATGATGACGGGGCTTTTGAACTTCTCCAGGTTGCTGAGGCAATCCTCTGCCTTTGGTGGGGTCTTGACGTCGGCAGGCCCGCGGCGCGACGGAAGCGCGGCGATCGAATTGACGCGCTCGAGCCTGCGAATCTCGCGCGTGGCATCCAGCCCAGACATGACGGGCAGTTGGATGTCCATGAGCACCAGGTGGAAGCCGCCCTGGCGCCACTTGTCGACGGCCTCGCGGCCGTTGACTGCCGTTTGCCAGCGCACCTTGAGCCGCTTGACAAAGACCTCGAGCAGTCGCAGGTTGATGGGGTTGTCCTCCACTATGAGTATGTTGATGGGTGGTACCCCGCCGCTGAAGACGCCCGGCTGCAGCTTCGGGTGGTCGGTCGATTTCTTCGACTTCTTCTGCCGAGCGGCACTGGGCCGAGGCGACGCCACCCTAGCGGGCGCCCCGGCTGGCGGCGTCGCGACGATCTGCATAGTGCCATCCGAGCCCGGAGGCGTCGGCATGGGTGGCGCCATCGGGGGAGACGCAGCAGCTTGCTCTAGATGTGAAGGCGATGGAGGTGTCAGCAGTGTCGGGGGAGACGGTTGACGAGGGCACCACCACGACGCGAGAGGATTGCGACAACGTACCGACGGCTGCGTTCACGCCCAGCTGGGCCGCCGGCTGATGATGAGTGCCCAAAAGGTTCATGACCGTGGGCGACGAGGTGTGCTGCCTTCCGAGACGCGGGCGATCGGGCCTATCCCTATAGGCGCGAGTTCGAGTTCCGCCGGGCGACGGGATCTGCGGAATCTGGCCCGTGTTGATCACACTAATGCTGTGAGGATGGGCCACGATGCCGTTGGAGAGCGAGATGCCATTGACAACCGCCGGGCCGAAGTAGTCGGTGCCGTTCTCGGGCGGCCGACGGTCTTCGGATGGCGGGCCGTAGTAAACAGGGGCGTTCATCATCTGCATGTGTGGCGCACCACCGACGTGGGGCGACGGCCGGGGCGTCCTACGCAGGGGCACGTCTATGAGGAGGGCCTCCTCGACGGACTGGCCGCCGGGGAAGCAGGCGTCAAGGATCCGCGCCATGTTCTCGTCTGGGCTCAGGGCGCGCTCGCGCTGGTGCTCGCGCGGGATGATGCGCAGCGTCAGATCGGGCGAGTCGAACTGCCGGCCAAGCGAGTTGGCGTACTTGCGCAGGATCAGGTCGCGCACATCATCGACGACATCGGTCTCGCCAATGTGGATCAGCGTCGCCGAAGCGCTGGGCCGCCTGACCCAGACCCTCTTCTTGCTCGCCACGGCAGGCAATTGACCTCCGTTCGCTCCGAGCGGCTCCTCCGCTCGGGCGCCTCCGCCGAGCAGGGCCTGGAGCATCTGCTGCATGGCCTGCATTTGAGCGGCAGCCGATGGCGATGCTGGCGGCGAATGCTGCTGGAAGTTCGCGTTGCTGTGGGACGTGGGCGAACGGCGCTGTGCGGCACCGGGGATTTCAGTCGCAGAGCTGGCGAGGGGCGGTACCGTTGAATGGCGCGCGGGAACAGAGGACGTCGACGAGCTCATCTGGTTGGCCTGTGTCTCTGCAGTGGTGCGCTGTGCGTGGGTGGTGTCGGGATCGAAGGACCTGAACGCGGACGAGAAAGCGACGGTTGGGGCTTTTGGGGTGGGCGCGCCGCTGTCGCTGCCAGGACTTGCAGGGTAGGAGCACCGGGGCAGATCGTCATCGTCGGTCGTGATGGCCGCCGAGTCGGTCGTGTCGGTGGCGAGGTCCTGCGGATGCTCGCGGATGCTGGGAAGGACCTTCCCCATCTTGTCTCGGGCGCGCTGGTCGGCACGATCTGAACCTGAGTCGGTCGGTTGGCGCTGCTGGTGCTCAGCAGAGTCAGTTGGCGCAGAAGCCGCCGGCGCAAGGCCGTCGGCCAAACTCTGCTGATTGTGGTTGTCTTGCTCGCCGGCCTCCTCGCCCACGCCGACGGAATAGTGATTACCATTAATAGTTATATAATCGCTCGAGAGTTCCTGTTCGTTGGGAACCGGCACAATGTCCGCCGTGACTGCTGCCAGTCCAGCTGGGCTTCGAGAAGCAGACATCGTAGCTGGGAGCTTTGGCTCAGGCTCGGACCGAGGCTGAAGCTCTTCTGGTGCTTGTGCTGGTTGTACTTGTGCTGGGTCTGGCTCTGGCTGAAGCTCTGGCCGGAGCTCTGGCTCGGGTCCTGGGTCTTGGGTGGCTGTGTCTGCTGCTTCTGCTGGCTGCACGCCAGGGCAAGACTGCCCCCTAGCGGCTGGTCGAGCGTCCTCCTTCGCGTCTCTTGCGGGCACAAGCTCCTGCCTTGGCTCTGGTGTTGGGGCTGGTGCTGGTGCTGGCGTTGGTGTTGGTGTCACGGTAGACAGGAGTGGGGACTGTTGCAGCGGCTGGGGGGCAGCGCTCGGCTCTTGGTCCGGAATCAGCGGCGACAGGACATGCTCGTTGGCGTACCACTTGTCGGTGTGGTTACTGCGGCTGGATGGGAGCCTCTCGGCGAAGGAGGCGGGACGCTGGATGCCAGCGAGGGATCGTGGACGACCGGCGGGCGGACTGTGCCTGTTGTTACCCGTTGGCGACTCGATTGAGGGCGAGGCCGAGGCCCGTCTCTTGAACTTGGCTCTGATGCGGCTTGCGAGCTCTCCCATATCAAGCCAGGAGCTAAACACGCGAGGCCAAACTCGGGCTGTGAGATGAATGGGAGAAGACGGGACAATGGCTGGGAGCTAAGACGCGAAGCCAAACTCGGGCTGTGAGACGATCGGAGAAGAAAAGGAAAAAAAAAAGACGCAACAATAGTTGGGGAGCCAACACGCGCGGCCAAAATCGGGCTGTGAGATGATTGAGAAAGAAAACGAAGAAGAAAAGAACGGAACAATGGCTGGGGAGCTAAACACGCGCGGCAAAATCGAGCTGTAAGGCGGCGGTGGGGAGAACTGGAATGATGATTCCTGGTCTGTTGTTGTTGTTGGCGATGATGAAGGTCTGCTTCAACAACTCTGCTCTAGCTCGGCTCGCTATTTAACTCCTCCCCTCCAGTCAGATCCTGCCTGTTCGGTTAGGGATGGAGCCCGCTGCAATCGAGCCGATCAGCGAGGGCAGGCGCCGCCAGACGCGCGACAGGAAGTCGGGTCAACGTCGCTGCTGCCGTCAAGATGGACGACGGTCCTCTGTTGCTGTGGCGGCGGGGCGTGGCTTCCGATTTTCAGTGCTGCGGGCGATTGAACGGCAGGCCGTGCGGGCAGCCGCGAGACAGGGGGGTGGTCCGAGGCTGTGTAGAACAGGTCTGTTTGGAGTCGCGATAAGGCGAGGTAGGTGGCACGCAGCTGGAGGATCGAGGTCAAGTTCACATTCGAAATTGTTCAGGACCGAAGATGCACTTGATTGACTCCAGGCCATAATGCAAGAAGAGCACACATGTTTGTTTATGTGCAATATCACATTCGCGTGGAGCGATATGCGGTGCTGCCATTCCTGTGCTCCCGTCCCCTGCAGTTTTGGCCGCTCCTCCCTCTGGCCAGCCCAAGCTGGAGCCAACCGAAGGCCAGCGCAGGCAGGCGCCACCACCACCCGGGCGGCAAAACCTAACCGGGCACTGTGCCACTAAGCCAGCAGTGCCAGTCCAGCACTTGCTGCCAGCAGGGCAGAGGCAAGAAAGAGATTTGCAGGATTGAGGCCCAATTGGCAACTTCCCGAGGCTAACTGCAACCAGCAGCCCCCCACAGCCCCGTTGAGGAAAGAGATCGATCGATCTACACTGAGGCGGGCGATGAGCGCGAGACAAACGTTCTTCTTTTCCCTTCCTTGTCATCACCAGACGCGTGTCAGTCCTGGGAGAGAGCGTGGCACGGCAGAGGAGGCAACAGCCGCGGCGGGGAGCACAAGCCTCAATGCCAGGACTGGGCCACGGCTCACTGCAGCACACACATGCATGCCCGCTTCCTTGAATCCACCTGGCAGCGGAGTTGCTGAGTCCAGCGGCTGGTGGTGGGGTTGGTGGGCACCAGGCCAGAGTGGCCGCGACCGACTGCCCAATGCCCAGAGACTGGATGCCCGCATGTCCGGAGAAGTGAGGTACATGTGAAGTGAAGGTCTGGCTAGTTTCTGGCTGAAAATATTCAACAGCGGTGAACCGCTAGACAAGTCGGCAGCCTTGCCGCACCGGCCCCACCCGACAGGTCCAGTCAGTCGCCGTATGCCCGTTCCCCTGTCGACGGGTCCAAACATGTAGCTGCCCAAAGTGTGGATGCAAAGGAGCGGTTCGGAAGTAGTTTGGAGCAAGCCCGCCCAAGCGCCATTTTCTAAGGTTGGTGGCAAAAGCCCGTCGAAGCGTTCGGACAGAAGGGCCTGGCCACGTTCACGTTCGCAGCAAGCACCCGGTAGTGGCACGAGTGACTCGTCCCATCCACACTTCTTGTTTTAGAGCCTGAGTAGGTTTGTGCCCGTCAGCGTCCATGGTCTCACATCCCATAGAGGTGCCTTGGTAGTGACGGGGCCACCAAGGACTGGCTGAGGATGGGGCTGGTAATGGAACGAGCCACAGATGAGAGAGCGTCCGTTCATGCACTCTTTCATCAATCTCCTCATCGCCCAAGTCCTGATGTTTGTTGAATATGTTGAACGTAACAACCTTAGCTCCGTCGGGTATGATAAAAGCTAGGTAAATACCTAGGCGTGTAGTCGAGCCCTTTGGCATTCTGTTGCATTCGAGCCAGGGGCATATCCATGGCAGATGCTATCCCCATCGTCCATGGTCACAGCCATTACTTCTACCACGATCCATCGTGACCAGCCTCAATCGCGCGGGGGCGCCATCCTCGATCCCGCGACGAAGTATCGCTCGTCGCTCAAGGTCTCCTCACACCAGCTTCAGGCCATCTTCGATCCCGACGACGAAGTATCGCTCGTCGTTCAAGGTCCCGATTGTCGGCGCGTTCACAAGCGTCGGCTCGAATCATCCAATCTGGCAATGACAGAAATGTGACGCCTTGATCAATGACAAGCGGAAAAATGTAATGATTTGGTTAATAACAAGTGGGAGAATGCTATCGAACAGCTCAAGTTCATACACACCATTGACTGCCATGGCTTCCGGATCTTTTTGAGGAACGACTAACTGGCGACATGTGAGATCATCGATACCGCAACATCACCAGACCGGCTGCCCCGCCATGCAAACTATGCCTGCACCTTACATACGTATGGGCAGCTGTTGAAACCAATACGCTGAAGGTGTGCGTGCAGGTTTCACTCATCAGCGGGACGAGATTGTGGTGGCTGGCTGCGAAGGTGATGCGAGTGAATCACGTGATACAATCTAGAGCCAACCTGAGCCCAGAATCACGCCACATGCACTCTGGATAAACTCCCTATCGACTTTAGTTCGAGCTTGATGACCTCGCCCCGACCTTGACTCGATTTACCCTGCTTTTGGCTTTTCAGCCCGTTCCATTAGGTTTGGGCAAATGGCGGGCTTCCATGCCGCTTTTCTTGATCAACTTCGACATGGGCGCTGATCACGTGGTGGATATGAGGCGTCGGTTCATTCCTCGATCGTCGTTCGTAAGGTGGCTAAGTGCTCGACATGGCGACGGGTTGAAGTCTTCCTTGTATTTCAGCTCGGTAGATAATTTTACAGGGTTTCCAGGCTCGTTTGAACCCTGTCTCGTTCTTCTGGTAAACCCGCGTCGCGGCGACTGGCTGACACCTTGTTCCGCAACTGACGTTCACGTGACTGCTCTCTCACTGGGCTCCTTTTTCGACCTGAGGATGAATCTCAATCTCCCTGGACCACATCTTAGCCTACGGCCTGTGGCTTTTGGCCATGCGAAGCTAGATTTCCACCGGGAGCCACCTGTTCCCATTTTAGCCCTTTTGTTACTTTTCCGGCTGCCACCATCTCTCGACAGCGTGAACTTACCTCACTTCCTGAATGCATCGCTCATGACCGTTAGCACTATGATGTTGGTTGTTGATGAGCAGCCATAATCCAGTCCTCAAGTCTCCCTGCGAGCGCAAATCGAATCCGTGGGTCAGTCACGGTATTTTATCATAAAATTATCGCCAAAGCCTGACTGGTTTGAAATAAACCCTCATCGTGACGATCCGATCAGGATCATTTATGCCGATGAAGCGCAGACGAAAAGAAACGGAAAAGGGATAAGAAATAAATCGGTAGGAAGAATGGGAAAACATGATAGGGACACTGCTACTAATTACACCCAAAATATCACACGGCCCAGCTCTTCTATAGTCTGTGCAGGTTCTTCAGCCACAGGAGACGAATACTCTCGTTTTTAAAAGCTAATGGGGCAGCTTTGGAGAATGGTTCATATTGGAAGAGTACCGTAGGCAGACGGGTATCATCACTGGCAGATGCTAAGATATTTTCGTCACGAGAAGATGCCGACATGCTGCCTCCTGACCGTATGCTTCCTTTCTTATGTCATTTCTACATCCTTTCTCTCATCGATCTCGGCTGCCCATCAGGTAGCTGTACTCAAATAACATCTTCCGTGGCCTCCAGGAATCCATGATGCTCTAACCGCCGACGGCCAGTTCTCCCTTCTAGTCGAAGGGCAGCCCCGCGAATAGAAACGATGCCGACACGATGTTTGACTTTTGTGGACTCGACACCTGAGCCGCACAGAATCAGGCAGGTGGCCGACTAGACTGAACCGATAAGGCGGAGCGTTGGCATTCGTCCCGATCTGATTCGCGGTGGAGATATTAAACGCGCCGGTCTCTTCCATTTATCCCGCACCCTGGCTTGATCGGGCCTTCACACCAGGGATCTCATCTGCACCCCAGACGTTTTTTTTAATTAACCATAATTTATTTATCACCACTGCAATTCCAGTCCCTCGGGCCTCGTACTCCGTTTTCGTCCTACCAACGCGAACGAGGCCATCACCAGGACACGTTCGCCAAGCATCCGTCTTTAATGAACCAGACTCCGGGGACGGTGAACGCTAAGCGAGGTCCTCACCACTATTCCTTTTTGGGCCGATTTGAGCAGTCACCTGCGCCCAAGAGAGGTGTAAATCCCGAGCAGACGCTCGAGGCTGGTGAATATCTGCCGTCGTGGATAATATCCATGTTTGGGATCCCTTGTCATCCCTCGTTTGCATCAGCTGGTGAGATCACTGCAGACTTACGCAGCTCCTCGGTGCCCAGGGTCGCCGGAGTGGTAATGTGACATGCGGGAGCTGCCCGGTGCTGCACCTCCAGGGAGCTTTGCAGACGCTTGACGAGCGAGAACCGGGCACCCGATGATAATTTGCACTTTATGTGATGTGGATATCGTCTTGCGTGTCCACGAGCCCAGCCAATATGTCGTCCTTGGCACCTCGCCATCAAATCCGAGTTAAAAGGGACAGTCGGTGGAGGGGATCATGTCCGATGTGAGTTTGCTCTTCACGCTTTCCACCTTCACCTGCTTCCGTCTTCCCATTTCCTGCTACGAAGGCCTGGAAACAGCATCGACAATGGTGAAGATCCTGTCGCTTGTCCTGCTTGGACTGAGCGTGGTCGGCCTTGCGGCAGGCCAGGGAGTTGTGCAGCCGGATGCGCTCAAACAACTCGAAAACAAGGGTCTGCCGGCGCTGCAGGCCCGGCTCGCCAAGTCGAAGACCTGCACCAAGGAGAATCTCCGAATCCGGAAGGAGTGGTGAGTCTGATGGCCCCTGCATCATCTGATCACGTCTTTGGACCAAAAGGCCCGCTCTCGTGCTGCCCCGATGCTGACGGTCGAGTCGACACAGGGGAGATGTGCCCAAGGACGAGAGGAGACGGTACATCGCTGCGGTCCAGTGCCTCCTGACCTCGCCATCCAGGCTCGATCCCATGCGGTATCCTGGCGCAAAGTCCCGATACGACGATTTCGTTGCCGTTCACATAAACCAGAGCCTCACCATCCACGGAACGGTAGGTCACAGACGCCAGTCCGGAGGGATGAGAGGATGAGCGCCGCTGCTGACCCAGACAAACATCTCTCTCCACCAGGGCAACTTCCTGTCATGGCACAGGTACTACACTTTCGCCTACGAGACGGCGCTGCGAAACGAGTGCCACTACAACGGGACGCAGCCCTACTGGGACTACGGCAGGTGGGCCCAGGACCCTGAGAAGAGCCCCATCTTCGACGGCAGCGACACGAGTTTGTCGGGCAATGGCAAGAAGATTTCGCACAAGGGCAACGCGATGGCGCCGGCCGGAAACGGCGGCGGCTGTGTCGAGACGGGGCCGTTCAAGAAGTGAGTGGCAGTGACACTGGACGCTCAGGTGTCCAAGATACCTGCTAGATCGGACCGCTGACAAACACCCCTACTTCCTTGTCGCAGCATGACCGTGTATTTGGGGTAAGCAAGTCTAGACGCGGAAGGGCCCGCTCCCGCCACGAGTCGGCAGTCAAGGGTTTGCTGACAAGACGCATCCGACCTACAGCCCTCTGTCCGTCAACGTCGATCCGCCGCCTGCCCGCAACCCTCGAGCGGATGGGTTCGGGGCCAACCCGCGGTGCCTCCGGCGCGACATATCCAACTACCTGACGTCGCGATGGGGCCGGACCCAAGACATGGTCCAGCTCATCACCGGCAGCAGCAACGTCGGCAACTTCCAGAACACGATGCAGAACGGCGGGGGTTGGGGAACCCAGGGCATCCACGGTGTCGGCCACTTTACCATCAACGGCGACCCTGGTACGTTTTTGCTCACGTGGTTGAACGAGTTGGCGGTGCCTGTTCCCTTACATGCACAAGCTGACAATAAGGCTGAGCAGGTGGCGACTTCTACATCTCGCCCAACGACCCGGCCTTCTTTGTGCACCACGCCATGATCGACCGGCTCTGGACCATCTGGCAGTCCCAGAGCCTCGACACCCGCCTCGAGGTCATCCAAGGGGGCACCAGCATGTTTGGCGGAGGGCGCGCGCAGTCGCTCGACGACCTGATCGACATGAACGTCGTCGAGCCCACGCACAAGTCGTGGAAGATCCGGGAGCTGGTGAGCATCGTCGATGGACCTCTGTGCTATATGTACGAGTAGGTCACATGACCGCCATGTCAGGCGGTTACCGCAATGAAGATGGATGGACCCTGGGAGATGGGCGAGGGGTATCGTGCTACTTTAGCCGCCCCAATCGAGGGAGCGGACTTTTGCGTCCGCGGGACGGTTGAGGTTTGGATAGCCTTGTATTGGAATGTGCCTTTGCCAATACCAACCCTACGGCTGGACATCGTGCCATGAGATGAGTTCAAGGCTCCAGACCCGTTGACTCATCTCACAGAGGTTCGCCCACGGAGCATCCTGATGAGTGCAGTGCGACAAGGGGTTCGGTCGGTGCACTTGCGGATATCACCGCCGATCCCGAGTAGACTTTTTCTCGAGCGAAAATCAGGGGCTGAACAATGTCACGGACACGGCAGCTTGCAAAGTTCACTCACTGCGCCCACTGCCCGGCACTGTGGTTGCATTTGTCATGGGTCGTCGTAAACTGGCAGGCGGGCGGTGGCAGCAAACATGCCATTTCTCGCCGCTACCACAACGTGCCCATTTAGTATCTCACCGTCCGTCGGCGACGCAATGCTGCCGGGCGGCCGATCGACTCGGACTCCAGGCAAAGGCAACGCCAGGTGCGTTGCAGCATTCCTGGATCCAGCAGAACCTTTGTTTCAAGAATGAGTCGGGCGAGGCTCTGGCGGGAGGTGGGCCCAAGGAGAAGGGCACGCTGATCCCGCCAAATGTTTGTCAGAACCGGGGATTTCGGTGGTGGCCCAAGTTGAACTCGGCAGGATGCAACAGCGCGGAGGGTGGGGAGATTTCGCCATCGCGGCCGGGCGCTGCACGTGGGTTTATCTGGACCGGGGGTGAAATATTGAATCTGGAGATCCAAAGAATGGGAAGCCCAAGTGCCTGGGCGGACTGGGCTGGCAGGGGAGCACGAAGCTGGGTCGCCGCAATCTATCCATGTTGCAAACAACCGGGGTGCCAGGTATTAAGGAGGTGGTGCCGTTTGATAAAGCCGGCTCGACGGGACCATCCTGACATCTAAACGGAAAGTCAAAAAATCTAGACCAAGCAAGACCACTGGGGACACCACTTTGTTGCATCCGGGGTCTCGGACCCTTCCACATTGGCAGCAAGGCATCAAGCGGTCCGATGTGGGCGGCCCAAATCCGGTTCTGTGACCTCGGCGAAAAGGGAATCAGGCTAAAAAGGGCAGGCAGGTGGTGCTATTTGTTAGGAGGCATGCGGCTGACGGCTCCGAATTGCCCTAGCCAAGCCATCGACTGCTTGATTGCACCCACAAAACAAATTCACTATCCGAGACGGATTACACCGTAGAGCGAGCGTCCCGAAGAGGAGGGCTGACGCGCGCCGTCAATGTTCAACCGATTGCCATCGGGCGACACGGCCATGCTCATGAACGCCGCCTGTCGACTACCACCCCTGGTCGACCCCAGGTTGGTGTGATTCATCCAGGGTACTGTGGTGATCGCAAGACACAGGCATCTATCTGCCTATCCACATACACGAACCATGGGGATGGCGACGACGGGGCCGGGTCCGCGCAGTGGCGACTGTGCTCGTGCCCCCACCTCCTGTTCTTATGCCGCCTGTTTTCGATACACGACGTGATGGCTCATGGGTTTGGCTGGCAAGTACAGCACAGGTAGGAGGAAAGTTCGAAACAAGACATTTTGGGCCTGTCTTACCCAGGCGTGACACCAAAAACATCGTCAGGCACCCCAAAGTTTCCCCAGCGCCCGCCTTGGTGTGCCGAACGGGGCTACGAGCGGCCCTGGGGGATCGACCGTGCCCCCGGCGGGTTTGTTTCTCGGCGATTGCGGCGAGGATGGCGGCCGTGTGCACTCGCTTACGTGTGATGAGACCGTTTTTAAGGGCAGAGCACGGCTGTTGGCAATAGACTCGGCACCGCCATGCCTTTCGTGATTTAATTATAGTCCAGAAACAGCTCGGCTGTGCCGTGGTCGCGCAGCATCCTTCCACAGCACCAGCAAATGAGGTGGCCGCTCCGGGTACGAACGAGACGAGGGCTGACGGGAGCTGGCGGGAGAAGGAAGCACGGCTCCACGGGATGCACAGTCAGAGGAGAGGGCCAGAAAATGCCGTGCCAGCTCAGCCTGCGTCGTGCTTGCAGACAACCGCCGCCGTCATGCATGCACACGGGCATCAAGGATCAAATGTTTCCTCTCCTTATCGGTGTGTCGGTTGGCAGAAGCCTCTCGAGTAGTGCGTTGTCGACGGCCCCTGTCGGTGTGAGGCAGAGCGAGGCAATAATGGCGCCCACCACACCACACCACACCACACCACACCGCAGGCAGCCATCAAGGAGGAACAGACGAAAACGCAACAGCAGCGCTTGCAACGCGCAGGGCTGACTGAGCCAAGGCAAAAAGGAATGAAGGGGAAACTGGAGCACGGTCGAGATGCTACGTGCACGCCGAAATCTCCACACAGCGGTAAAGCTTGCAGAAGCGCCATATGGTGTCTGGGACTGACAGTATGCGTGGAAGTGCTCAGAAACATGTGTGCTACTACTCATGGCTGGCATCGCCAGGGCCTCCTCCCGTACCCGCTTAGCCCCCTGGCTCCCTGCATGGGCGGGTTTTGTTTCGACCCATCAAGGCCGCAGGACGGTAAAGGAGAAAGCTTTTAGCCCGTTTTGGTCTACGTCCCCTGGCCCTCCGCCCCAAGAGGTTCCCCACCCGCCGCGCTTCAGCCAGCAGCCGGCTGCCACCAGGCATCCAAGGGTGTCTTTAGTATGGGGGCGAACGCGGCCTCGGCCCACCCACCAAGCCCCCGGTTCGAGCTTCCGCCGTCCTTGCCTGAGGCAGCAAAGGCCTGACAGTGAATTCGGAATGAACGATCTGTCCTTTATTAAAGAGCCACGCCACCTGCCCTCGCTCTCGACACCAGCACTCCTCCCGCAACTTTTCCCCCAAGGATTCAGCACCCAGCCAGGTGGCCTCTTTCGTCCACGCACTTCCCCACTCTTTCCCTTCGCGCTGCCAGTTAGCCTTCTGTCATCGCGGCTTTGCTTTCCGGGCTCTCAGTTGACTCATTTTTAATTTGACCCTGAGCTAAACCTGGTGACGACACCTACCACGATGCCTCGCCATTAGTCACTTTCTCCTCCACAAGAGCACATATTTGTATCAAGGGAACTAGGACGGCGCCCTCGACTGCATCTTGTCACTCACTTGCTCTTGCTCTCCCCCGCGCGCACATCACAGCTCGCGGCTACAACGTAATCACAAACAAAGACCTCCTCTTTCCAGCTCGCCAAACAAAAGTCCATCAACCAAAATGGACTCCTGGAACGCAACCCACGGCTCCCCCGAGCTTAAGTTCGAGAACTCGCCCGCCGAGTCCTTCCTGTCAACGCCTGGCGACATGTACCCATCACTTTTCGGCGCCTCGGTCGACGCAACAATGGACCCCTCAGAGATGATGAGCCCTTCGTCATTACATGAGGACCGCGACCAGGCGGAGCTGGACCTCCTGTCCGGCATCGCCGCCGACTCTGCTTCCGCCGATCCCGCGGCCGCGGCAACACCTGCGGAGGCAACGGGCTCGGAGAAGAAGCCGACCAAGAAGCGGAAGTCGTGGGGCCAAGTCCTCCCAGAGCCCAAGACCAACCTCCCTCCAAGGTAATTAAGCCCTCGCCATGCCTCCTTCGCGTCGGCTTCGCCTTGTATGCGTGCATTCGTCTCTGACATCTTCTCTTCCACCGCTCTCAGGAAACGGGCCAAGACGGAAGACGAAAAGGAGCAGCGTCGGGTTGAGCGGGTCCTCCGCAACCGCCGGGCTGCCCAGTCGTCAAGAGAACGCAAGCGGCTCGAGGTCGAGGCGCTGGAGCAGCGCAACAAGCAGCTCGAGCAGAAGCTCGCACAGTCCCAGGACATCATCATGTCTCTCTTCGAGAAGATCGAGAAGATGCGGACAGACAGCGGCGTCGTGTCGCGGCAGACTCCCGTCACGCTGTCGCAGGAGCTCTTCAGCTCGCACGACGCCCTGTCGGCGGCGATGCCATCATCGGCCGCGTCGCAGGAGAGGAAGCAGTCGTTGATCGACGAGCTGCTCCGCTCCACGCAGTCCCAGACCACAGTCAACCCGGCGTCCATCTCGCCCGCCCTCAGCCCCGTCGCCGACGACGCTCCAAGCCCTGCGCCGGAGCAGCTCGAGGCGGCCAGGGCCGTCGCGACGTCAGCGACGACCAGCGCAGACAACACGGCTGCCGACGTCTCCCCCGACCTGACACAACATCCTGCCGAGGTGTTGTGCTCCGACCTGCAGTGTCGGTCGGCGGAGGCGTCGCGGCCCTCTCGTCAGCCGGTGGCGGTTGCGGCCTGCTCCAGCAGGACCACAGCCCCCTGGACGACGCCAGCGCTGGTCCTCTCGTGGCAGCTCACGCTGCTGCTGACGTCGACGGCGGCCATCTTTTCGGCCTTCCAGAGGCCCTTGACGCTGATAGCTATGTCCTTGAAAGCGGGCTTCTCGCTTCCCCCAACGGCTCTGATTTTGAACACGATTATCTGGCTGGTGACGCGGCCTTCCCGCTCGCGTCGTCGACTACAGGCTTCGACCTCTTCGACATCAACGAGTACCTCTCGGCCAACCCCGACGAGCCCCAGCAGCACTTCTCCGCTGCCGGCCTCTCGGCGGGCAACGGCAACATCATCGGCTTCGGCGTCGAGCCCAACAACCCCCTCGACGACCCTGAGGCTTCGCCTTCTCCGGAAGATCCTAACCTGCAGCCCCAGCTTGGCGCGTCCTCTCTCGGATGCGACGTTGGCGGCATTGCGGTTGGTGCAATCTGAGGAGCGGCGCGGAGTCGACCGGGTCAACCGAGGGGTCGAGGGCCTCGACGCCGCCAAGTCCGAGATGGGCCAGAACCCGTCCGGGACGGCAGGCGGCGGCGCAGAAGCCGCTGGCGCGTGGCTCAAGGGAGTCGCGCTACCGTCAAAGGAGGTGCTGCTCACACTCGTGTGGGCCCTCAAGGTTGAAGAGCGGATGCTGAACATCCGCACTCGGGACAACAACAAGCTCGGGTCGTCATCACCGTCGCCGGCTTCGGCCACGGTGATGCCCGGTCGACTACCAACAAGCGTCGCCAAGATTGGTGCACCACTCGCAGCATCATCAACATCATCATATGTCAGAACTACTACTGTAAACCAAA
Source organism: Magnaporthiopsis incrustans (assembly GCA_003049425.1). Taxonomy (NCBI): domain Eukaryota; kingdom Fungi; phylum Ascomycota; class Sordariomycetes; order Magnaporthales; family Magnaporthaceae; genus Magnaporthiopsis; species Magnaporthiopsis incrustans. The sequence goes on along the minus strand of PYSR01000041.1, from coordinate 118,802 downwards.
AGATCTTGCTCACTATTCAGCGCTCCAAGGCCAACAAGAGGGCCAGGGAGCGGGGCTTTGACGACGCGTCGGCGGCTGGTGGGAAGCGTCGCCGCATGGGCTGATAGGCCCGGTCTATCTGTCGGTGTGCCAGCTTCGCTTTTTTCTTTTATCTCATCTCGAATTTTCTTTGCTTTGTTACTGGTGGTCTTTTCGACATGATGGGAAAACGATGGGGAGTGGATCCGGACGGCGGATCCATCTGGTGGCGATCTGGCATGGCGTCTGGGGAATTGATGACCCGGAACCGCCTTGGGCTCTTGATGGGCATGGGGTTTGAGGGATGGGACTTGTACTATACGGTCAGCGAGTAACATGGTCTTCGTTGATTTATGCTTTCCATATGGGCTTGACGTGACGTCTGCCTGTTGATTCCTGTGCCCTGGTTCCAACGTGGTCGAGCAGTCTTTCGCTATGTGTGACTGCTACCAATGTGTCTGCCGCCCAAAGCAGCCGTAGACGCGTGTGCCTATCCCTATCTCGCGTAACATGTCGAAGTGGAACGGGCGACAGACAGACGATTTCGATCTCAAAGGCTTGACAATATGTCACTGTCTATTAACTAAACGTAGGGTTGGCGACGCTCCAGACATCAGGCTCATGAACAGGAAGGTAGATCGAAGAGAAAAGAAAGAGAAATAAAAGAAGAACCCGAAAAATCAACGTATAAAATCGTACACCAGACGTACACACGCTTCCTGTGAAAATAACGAGAAGAAAAAAGAAGAGAAAAAAAAATCAATCCGCCGTGCTAAAGTAATACGTCTCCCAAAGGTATTCATAATCGTCTAGAATCCCGCCCACAAACCCAGGCAGCCGTCTCCTCACACCACCGATGACGCCTTTGACGACGCCGTCGTACGCGGCGCCGCGCATGGCCCACCAGCCCAGGCCCCAGCCGCGACGGCTCCACTCCTCCCTCTCGAGCGCCGTGGTCCGCAGGCCGCGGTCGCGCAGCTGGCGCGCCGCTACCGAGAGCGCCAGGCCCAGGACCCAGGGCGCCCAGGTGGCAGCGCGACCGGGCTTTGCGGACGCCCCCCTGCCGCTGCCGCCGCCGTCGGCGCCGGGGCGGAGCGAAAAGTGCGCAAGCGCCATGGCGTAGGCCAGAGGCGCCAGGATGTGCAGCACCTCGGCGGCCTGGGCGGCGCCGGCCAGGGGCCGCAGCAGCTTCGGGGCCGGCTTGATGTCGTCGGCCGTGAGGACGCGCGAGAGCAGGTACGAGTTGATGTCGGCGCTGTCGGGGAGCGACGGGAGGACGGAGCGGGTGCGCGGCATGTGCCACTCCCTGGAGTGCGTGGCCGCCGCCGCCGCCGCCGTCGCGTGGCCGTTGGCGTGGCCGTTCACTGCTGTCCCGTTGGCTGCCTTGTGGTGGTGGTGGTGATCGTCGAGCCCGTCGTCGTGGTCGTCGTCCCTAAGCTCGGGCGGGATGACGTACTCGCCCTTGCTCGAGCCGTCGTCGTCGTCGTCGGACGGCGGGATGGGCTGGCGCTCAGGCAAGGCGGGCGTCAGCAGCGGCCGGCCGCGGGTGATGCGCAGCAGGATCAGCTTGCACAGCGCCTTGAAGGCCTCGACGAGGACCACGAGCCGCCAGCGCAGCCGGTCGTCGCCGCGCCGCTTGGCCGCCATCTCGATCAGCAGCTGCGTGTACTGCACGATCTGGAGGGCGCGCGCCACGCGCCGGTAAAGCGGCGACTTTTGTGACCAGAACGTCGTGTAGCGGGAGTGGATGGTCCTGCCGGGGGAGGGGGCAGCCGTTTTCGAGGATGGCGAAGGGGACCCGGATCGAGAGGAGGAGCTGTCGGCTGCGGCGCGCTCCAGGAGGGTGTCGTGGTACATGGACAGGAGCTGGACGCCGGAGTGGATGGCCTCGGACGCGATCTCGGCATCACGGAAGCGGCCTGGGGGGAAGAAGGCGTTAGCAATAGCAGGCAATGGCACACGATGCGATAGCTATGCTAGGGCACACAGACCAGGAATGACATAGGTCAGCGACCGCAACGCGCTCTCGATCTGAGACACCTGGCTCTGGTTCTTGGCTATGAAGCTCGCGTATGTCTGCGGCAGCGACAGCACGGCGCGCACGCCCAGCTTCCTTGCTGCCGGTTTGGGAGACTTGGTGGTGATTGCGGCAGCGCCTGTTGCGGGAGCCGAGGGGGCCTCGCTTGGCGGCGCGGGCGCGGCCATGGTGTACTGTAGGCTGTCGAGAGAATGATGGAAAACGCACTCGCTCCCACAGTGCTATCATATAATGTGTTGGTTTGGGGCTGGCCTCTACGTCGTCGCCGTCGCTGCGATGCCGCTGTCGGGTTGCTATTGTCGCAACCTGCCGGTGTCAGTGATAAGGAAGCACGGCTATGGACCTAGCCTAGGCTAAGTGAACCTGGGGGATAGCAGCAAAACCCACAGGCCCCATCGAGTGGGGCCCCGGCATTCGCGTTGTGACACGACAGGACGCGATGAGAAGCCGAGGCATATGTGAATAAGCCACTCATGTACTTGATTCTGAAAGCAAATGATGCCATGGCAGATCGTTTGTATATACAACCATATTGCAGAGCGTGTATAACTCGACTTCGAGGCGGCTCGATTGGCCTAAACGATGAGACTTAGCCTGCCTAGACGAGGCTCGGTCTCTGGCTCGCCAAGTCGTCGGGCCAGATCTCGTTCATCATCGCGCGCATACGAAGGCCGCTGCCGCCCCGACATCCATCGGATGCTGGTAAATATGAGGCGCGCTCGACTTATCGCATCAAGGGCGATCAGGGATGGAGAGGAACGTAAACCAGGCTAATTTATAACGCACCATCTCCCAAATTAGTGAATATGGCCTGGGTATGTCTGTATTTATATATCCAGAGGGAAAAAGCTGTCTACGGCCCCGGTCCGTGGCACCCCCTGGCGGCGCGCCAACAAACGTTTGGAATCCTTGAGAGCTGTCCGTCACGTGTTTCCACTCGGGGTTTCCACCCGGGGTTTTCGGAGCACATAGCACGGCACGACTCATATCTCCGAGTTGACGGCCTTGATTGGTAATCTAGCTGGTGATTCGTATCATCCAACGGTCCGACGACAAGGGAGGAGAAGGGGTGTTGAGAGACTGCGGTGGGAGGAAGAGGATGAACACATATCCCGAGATCCCGGTGGAATAGAGATATATAATGCTTCCGCGCTTGCCAGACCGCTGGGGGAGAGAGAGAGACACTCAGAACAACCAAGTACCACCCCAGCTGCAACACCAACCATCTCCATCACCATGTCCGGAAGCATCAAGCTATACACCAACCATGGCTGCCCCTGTAAGGCAGCCGCTGACCCTGCTCTCCGTCGGCTTGGAGCTGGGAACGTAGGCTGACCCGTGGAAACAGTCGCCCATCGCGCCCACATCGCCCTCGCCGAGCTCGGCCTCCCCTACGAGGAGGTAGTGATCGATCTCAACAAGCCCAAGCCGGCCGAGTTCCTGGCCGTGAACCCGGCCGGCCTCGTGCCGACGCTCGTCTACCAGGGCGAGCACGTCGTGACCGAATCGGCCATCGTTGCCCAAGTGCGTACCTAGCTATGGCCATCCACAGAGAGGTCGAAGGACACAACACACTGACTCCTCCCTCCACAAAAGTTCCTGGCCGACATCCAGCCAGAAGGCAGCGCCAAGAACCCGCTCCTCCCCCGCGCCGGCTCGCCCGAGTCGGCGCTGGCCCGCGCGCGCGCCGCATACTTCGCCGACGTCTGGGCGACCAAGCTGTTCCCGCTCTTCGCCAGGGCCCTGTTCAGCGCCAAGTCGCTGGACGAGGCGACCGCGGCCGGGGCCGAGCTGAACGAGGGGATAAAGACGTGGCTCGAGCCGCTGCTCGCCGGCGCGGCGCCGTTCTTTGGCGGCAGCCAGACGCTCACAATGGCAGAGGTATGAAAAAGGCCGCCTGAGCTTTGTTTTGATATCATTTATGGACTGAGGCTGACTCCTGCTCCACTTTCCTCTCCTCTCAGGTCATGGTAGGGCCCTTTGCCTACCGCATCTTCGCCCTGTCCCGCGCCGGCGTCATGCCGTCTTCCGTCATCGACGGCCTGGAGGACAAGGCGCCCAACTTCTACAGGTGGGCGCACGCCGTCATGGAGCACCCGAGCGTGAGCGCCGTTTTCGAGAAGGGAAATGTGATCGAGGGCACCCGACAGCGCGTGGTGCCGATGCGAGGGTGGTAGGGTTCTCGGGGCTGGCTTGGGAAACCTGCCCTTGCTCTGCACTCTGTTTAGCTGGGGTCTGGGTGGGCGCACGATACAGCGGGATGGATGAGGCTCATGTTCAGGCAAAGGGGCTCCTCGTGTGGTTGTTCCATGTCTGCATGCCATCTTGCCGATGCTGGTTCAAGCCGGTGTGCTACACAACGTCCGTATGGGGTGTCGAGTTGTGCGGCCGCCTTGCCCAGTGCGATTCGCCTGGCGACCGAGCTAGGTTATCCTGATCTTGGCACCGACGAGAGACAGTCAGACGCGCAGGAGAATAAATAGGTACAATCAGGAACTTTTGGCTAGAGTTGATATTGGCTATAGTTGATACTCGGCTGTCGTTGATAGTCGGCAATAGCACATACTCCAAGAAAACATGCCTGCTCGAAACTACCACAAAGGGAGTGGGTTCCGCTTAATATAACCAAGTCCAGCTGCGCAGATGGGTATCGTAGCAGCTAGACGGCGAAAAGGAACAAGCAGCCCGCGTACATCGCTGGGGGCCGGTTTCCAACAATACTCTCCCAACGGCTATCTAAAATCGTCGCTATGACCCAGGGCGCTAAACCGTCTCTATATACCTCTTCATCTCCCAGTCCGTCACGGCCTCGTCCCACTGCCGGATCTCGTGGTCCCTGGTGCCGCCGTAGTGGTCGACGAACTCGTCCCCGAACACCTCGCGCGCGATGCTGCCCGCCCTCATGAAGCGGTCGTTGGCCTCGCGCAGGCTGCGGGCCAGGCGGACGCCCACATCGGTGGCGCCGCCCACCTCCTCGCCCTTGCCGAGCGGAGGGCAGGGGATCTCGACCCCCCTCTCGACGCCGCGGAAGCCGAGGGCCAGGATGGCCGACAACACAAAGTAGGGGTTCGCGTCGGCGCCGGCCACGCGCACCTCGAACCGCGTGGCCCCCGGCTTGGACGTGGGCGGCGCGATGATGCGGACCGAGGCGGCGCGGTGCTCGAGGCCCCACGACACCGTCACGGGGGCCCAGAAGTTCTCCACCAGGCGCTTGTAGCTGTTGATGGTCGGCGCCACGAGCGGCATGACGTCCGGGAGGCCCTCGAGGATGCCGGCCAGGAAGTGGCGCCCCATGTCCGAGAGGTGCTCGACGTCGGCCCAGCGCGCCTCCTTGTCGGGCGTCTCGCGGTGGAAGAGGTTCGTGCCCGTCGCCTGGTCGATGATGGAGACGTGCATGTGTCCGCTGTTGCCCGGGAAGCCCTGCTTCGGCTTGGCCATGAAGCAGGGCGTGATGCCGTACTTTGTCGCGACCGACTTGACGACGTACCTAGCACGCGTGAGGGTGGTTTGTTAGCTTGGAACATCGAGATGTCTCCTGCAGATCCGTAAGGGGTTCCCTCCCCCCGGTCACCCCGTCAGCCACTTACTTGAACAGACTCGCCCTGTCGGCCATGCCTCTTATTTCCCCAAACTCGAGCGCAGCCTCGAACACGCCCGGTCCGCTCTCAGTGTGCCAGCCCTCGATGTTACAGTCGAACTTCTCGCATGTGTCAAACACGTCATAGAAGTAGTCTTGGTTGTGGACGGTGCGCGTGAGGCTGTAGCCGAACATGCCCTCGGTTAGCGAAGGGAGAGAATGGGGCGGGTTCTCGCGGAGGTAGGCGGCGGTCGAGGGGTTCTCGGCGGTGTTTGTGGGAGCAGATGGTGTCCTAAACTGGTAGAACTCGTACTCGGCTGTTTGCGAACGAGGGTACAAAAGCAAAGAATATTGGGTTGTTAGTGACGGCGTAGAGCAGGAGACGCAGAGAGGACAAAGGGCACTGCTTACCCCCCGCCATCGCACCGAGCCCCCTATCCTGGAAATTTGCCAGCTGTGTGCTCAGCAGACCCCTGGGGCAGGCGCTCACGGGCTGCTTGGTGTCTGGGTCGAAGAAGCTGACGAGGAAGAAGGGCACGTTGTCCTCCCAGGGGATGCGGCGGAAGCTCTGGAGGTCGGGCACGGCGATGATGTCGCGGTAGCCGTTCTCGGCGTTGCTGATCTTGAGCTCCTTGAAGTAGGTGGCGTCGTGCATGTCCCAGCCGAAGATGACGGAGCAGAAGCCGAAGCCCTCCTTGGCGACGGAGAGGAACTTCTTCTTGGACACGAGCTTGCCGCGCAGGATGCCGTCCACGTCCACGCCCGCCATCTTGACCCGCGTGTCGCCGGCCAGCAGCACAGGAAGCGACTCGACCGTGATCTGGTCCGGCCTTGCGCCATGTGTCTCGGAAGCCATGGCTGCTTGCTTCCTCGCCGGCTTTCTCGCTGAGTTGCTGGTCGACGCCTCGGGTCGTCTGCGTGGATGAGAGGTGGAAGCTTGGGTCGACGAGAAGCTCGGTTCGTCGCCTTTCTGGGTTGTTCCTTGGCTGGGCTTGCTCTACTATAACATGGTGTCGGCAGGGGTGAGACCGGTGCCACACAAGGGCAGGATGAGGGGTGTTCCATGTCTCGAGAATCGGTCGTGTGGGGTACGTAGCACCTATTCCCGTATTCTTTGCTGATAACGGCAAGACAGCTGACGTCAATAAAGACAAGCTGAAGCTGACTCGCGCTATACGCAACGCTAAACGGCGCTGAACGCGTGCCCCTAAAATACGCTCAGGAGCTAATGCAGCTGCCGAGGCTCATCATTCCATCGAGGGCGTCCGTCGTCTGGACGTGACCGTCGATAGTAATTGTCCTTGGAGACTCACACAGCCTCCGTGGGTTTCCGTGCGGCCGAGATTCCCGACGGAAATCGCGGAGACCCCTCTTCCTAGGGTCTGGTGAGGGGCGGAGTAGCACTGCATCCTCGGCTGTGATCCGTGTGACCTGCAACTAGGATAGAAACCAGTGACAGCTCCTAGATGTAGGTAGCCGTCTTTGATATTATTGCGTCACTAAATCATCCTGTCGATGGCCTCACCCCTCGTGCTTGCTTGGCTGTCGTTTGAGGACGGTCTTATCAACACTAGACGACACATTCAAACTAGCGACTGAGCTCTGCTCGTTCTGCCCTCGCTACTGGGCCCCAGCTTGGCAGGAGCTTTCCCCAGATAAACCTGCGACACCGTTATCAGACCCGGCTTGACTCCCAAAAATAACCCCTACCACCTTCCCGGGACCCTTTATCGTTCCCGCTCTTTCCAGTCAGCTCATGGGTATGATTGGAGCGCAAGCTGCCCCGCGACCTGGCCTAGGGTCGTGGGGCCGTTGTCGGACCTCGCTCACGCTTGTGCAGCGCCGCGTGCCTGCCCGTGGAACCAAACGATAACTGCCAGACATGTTCCCTGACTCACGGCAAGACATCGCGACATTCCTCTTCTGCCCCGCGCTGCTCCACGTCTGCTAGATCGAGGTATTGAATCTCTCCTGTCGTCTGCCTGCTTTCTGCAGCCTCAAAACTGACCGTGTCAACGTCGCTTGTTCTGTTGGCTTTGCCCTAGCTCTTCCTCATCCTGCGGCCGCATTGCGCCTCCTCCTACGATAAGCAGACTTTATCGTCTCCTCGATACCTTGAAATCCTCGATACCTCGACACCTCGACACCTCGGCATAAAGCCAAGATGTACAGGCTCGCTGGCAAGAACGCCATTATTACCGGCGCAGCCGGGTATGTCACCATTGGCCCTGACAGAGCAGCCCGTGCCCCTTCTTGCGAATACGGTTGGCTGACAGAAGCCTCGCGACAGCGGCATCGGTCTCGAGACCACAATCTTGTTCGTTAAGGAAGGAGCTCGGGTCTTGATGGCCGACATCTCGCCCGAGGCCCTTAGCAAGGCACAGGCGAAGGTCCTGTCCTTGGTGCCGGAAGCCAAGGTCGAGACGGTGGTGAGTACCTACCTGCCTGCCTACCTACCTACCTACCTACCTACCTACCTAACAAGATGCTCCTCGTGGTCCAACCGAAGCAACGCCGCTGACACTCAACCTCTCCCACCCAGAAATGCGACGTCTCCAAGGAAGCCGAGGTCAAGGCCATGGTCGAGAGCCTAGACTCGTGGGGCGGTCTCGACGTCATGTTCAACAACGCGGGTATAATGCACGCCGACGACGCCGACGCCATCGACACGCCCGAGGCGATCTGGGACCTGACGCACAACATCAACGTCAAGGGGGTCTGGTTCGGCAGCAAGCACGCGGTGCTGTCGCTGAGGCGGCACAACAAGAAGAAGGGCTCCATCATCAACACTGCCTCGGTCGTGGCCCTCGTGGGCGCCGCGACGCCGCAGCTGGCCTACACGGCGTCCAAGGGCGCGGTGCTGGCGTTGACGCGCGAACTGGCCATCGTGCACGCGCGCGAGGGCTTCCGCTTCAACAACCTGTGCCCGGCACCGCTCAACACGCCGCTGCTGCAGGACTGGCTCGGCGACGACAAGGCCAAGCGCCAGCGCCGCGAGATCCACTTCCCCACCGGCCGCTTCGGCGAGGCCGTCGAGCAGGCCCACCCCGTCGTCTTCCTGGCCAGCGACGAGAGCTCCTTCGTCAACGGCCACGACTTTGTCGTCGACGGCGGCATGACCAAGGCCTACGTCACCCCCGAGGGCCCACCGCTGCCGGCGCCGACCAACAACGCGAACAAGGCGTCGCTGGATTAGGAATAGGAGGGCCATCAGTGCCGGTGGTGCAGGTCGGGCTGGAGGCGTGAACGCTCCGCTTGAGGCCTTTGGACGGTACCAAGATGTGTCCTAGTTGGAGGAAGTTAACACCAGTGTTCTTCTTTGTGCCCGGGATTCTCTCATTCTTATCCATTAGGATTTCTCCCTACTGCTTAAAATTCCACTGCCATTATATTTCCCTCGTCATCACGCCATTTTTGGCCAATGCGCAATTGAGCGCATAAACTCGCCGCTGCTCCACCGCTTTTACCCCTAGCTATATGAAATGCCCCGCACCAGCTCTAATTCTGAGGGGCCGATGTCGCAACGTCACTGGTAAATCTTACCCCTGCGGATATTTTTGGCAAGAGTCACGTCTCGTTTTGCTGGGCTCTGACTCCGCGACGATGTTCCGCGATCCTGCAATATCCTCCGTCTTATAAAGGGCTCCGGGCGAGCTCGTGTTTCCTTCTTCTTCTCGTTTCCAAGTCTGAATCGAAGCAGAAACAACAGCTTCGTTTCCCAAGTCGAGCCGAAACAAACTCCCCGGCGACTACATCCGTGCGCATCACAGATCTCACCATGGCGCAACTCCCCGACCCGACCATAGACCTCGACTGGTCTGGCCACATCGGCGCCATCCACGAGATCTTTGCCGCCAACACCCAGAAGCACCCAGACCGCGTCTGCGTTGTCGAGACCAAGTCCTCTGAGGGACCCGAGAGGTCCTACACATACCGCCAGATCTTCGAGGCTTCCAATGTGCTGGCGCACTACCTACACGATGCTGGCGTCACCAATGGCGACATTGTCATGATCTGGGCCCATCGGTCTGTGGACCTGGTGGTTAGCATAATGGGCGTCCTGGTGTGTCATTCTAAGTCGTCTCGTCCCGTTCTACGCCTGCTGTACTACCCCGTATACTAACCAAGGCTCTTTACTGTGACTCAAGGCATCTGGCGCAACCTTCAGTGTCCTCGACCCGCTGTATCCTCCCGCGCGACAACAGATCTACCTCGAAGTGTCCGGTCCAACAGCCCTCGTCAACATAGCCCGCGCCACCGACGAGGCCGGTCCCCTCGCCCCGCTGGTCCGCAAGTACATCGACGACGAGCTCAAGCTCAAGGCGGAGGTGCCCTCGCTGCGAATCGGCGACGATGGCTTCCTCTCGGGCGGAGAGATCGACGGCAAGGACGTCTTCGCTGCCGTGCGCGACAAGGCTGCCGCCCCGCCCGCAGACGTCCTGGTCGGCCCGGACTCGAACCCGACGCTCAGCTTCACCTCGGGCTCCGAGGGCCGGCCCAAGGGCGTGCTGGGCCGCCACTACAGCCTCGCCAAGTACTTCTCCTGGATGGCGGAGACCTTCGGGTTGAGCGACCAGAGCCGCTTCACGTTGCTGTCGGGCATCGCGCACGACCCCGTCCAGCGCGACATCTTCACCCCTCTGTTCCTGGGCGCCCAGCTGCTGGTGCCCTCCAAGGAGCACATCGCCCACGAGCGCCTGGCCGAGTGGTTCCGCGAGTTCGAGCCCACCGTGACGCACCTCACACCGGCCATGGGGCAGATCCTGGTCGGCGGTGCCTCTGCCGAGTTCCCCGCCCTGCGCACCGCCTTCTTCGTCGGCGACGTGCTGACGACCCGCGACTGTCGTACTTTGCGAACGCTGGCGGTCAACGTGGACATCATAAACATGTACGGCACAACGGAAACAAGCAGAGCGGTCAGCTACTACCGCGTGCCGAACCGCGCCACGGACCCGGACTTCCTGGAAAGGCTGGACAAGGACACGATCCCTGCCGGCAGGGGCATGCAGAACGTCCAGCTTCTCGTCGTCAACCGCGAAGACAGGACCAAACTCTGCGGCGTGGGCGAGGTCGGCGAGATCTACGTCCGAGCGGCAGGTCTGGGCGAGGGCTACAAAGGAGATCCTGCGATGAACGAGCAAAAGTTCCTCTACAACTGGTTTGTCGACAACAACAAGTGGGTCGAAGCAGACAAGCAGCATCCCAGCCAGGGCCAGCCGTGGCGCAAGCACTACAAGGGCCCTCGCGACCGGCTGTACCGCACCGGAGACCTGGGCAAGTACCTCGAGTCCGGCGACGTCGAGTGCACCGGCCGCGCCGACGACCAGGTCAAGATCAGGGGCTTCCGCATCGAGCTGAACGACATCGACAGCAACCTCAGCCAGAGCTCTCTGATCCGCGACTGCAAGACGCTGGTGCGCCGCGACCGCAACGAGGAGCCCTCGCTGGTCAGCTACGTCGTGCCGGAGCTGAAGGAGTGGCCCCTGTGGCTCAAGGCCCAGGGACACGAGGATGCCGAGGACGACCCGGGCGTCGAGTTCGGCCCAACCAGGGTCTTCTTCAAGCGCTTCAGGCGCCTGCAGACCGAGCTCCGCGACCACCTCAAGGGCCGCCTCCCAGCCTACGCGGTGCCGACCCTCTTCATCGTCCTGGAGAAGCTGCCGCTGAACCCCAACGGCAAGGTGGACAAGCCGAACCTGCCGTTCCCCGACATTGCCGAGCAGACGACCGAGGCGTCCGGCGAGGAGCTCAGGCGGTGGGACTCGCTGAGCGAGACCGAGAAGCGCATAGCCACCAAGTGGGCGTCGCTGATACGGGGCCTCAACGTCAAGACCATTGCGCCCGAGCACGACTTCTTCGACCTGGGCGGGCACAGCATCCTGGCGCAGCAGATGCTGCTCGATGTCCGCAAGGACACGGGTGCCAACGTGTCCATCAACACCCTGTACGCGAACCCTACTCTCGCGGCCTTTAGCGCCCAGGTCGACAAGCAGCTTGGCTCGAGCGGTGGTGACTTGGGAGCGAACGGGTCCGCCGCCGAGTCCGACGCAGACTCGTACGCCAAGGCGCGCGACGATCTCGTCAAGAGGCTCCCTGCCCGATACCAGACGGCCGACCCGGCTACCATCCGGGCCTCGTCCCGGCCAACCGTTTTCCTGACGGGGGCGACGGGCTTCCTGGGGGCGTTCCTCATCCGCGACATCCTGCAGCGGACGAGCCGGCAGGTCAGGCTGGTCGCGCACGTGCGGGCCAAGGACGAGAAGGCGGCCATGGAGCGGCTGCGGCGCTCGCTGCAGGGCTACGGCCTCTGGCGGGACGAGTGGGCGTCCCGGCTGTCCTGCGCCGTGGGCGACCTGTCCAAGCCGCAGCTCGGCATCGAGCGGGCGGTCTGGGACCGACTGGCGGCCTCGGTGGACGTGGTGATCCACAACGGCGCCACGGTGCACTGGGTGCGGCGGTGGCAGGACATGCTGGCGGCCAACGTCACGTCGACGGTGGACGCGATGCGGCTGTGCAACGAGGGCAAGCCGAAGCTCTTCACCTTCGTCAGCTCGACCAGCGTGCTGGACAACGAGCACTACGTGCGGCTGTCGGAGCGGCAGCTCAGCACGGGCCAGGGCGCGGTGCCCGAGTCGGACGACCTCGAGGGCAGCGCCGCGGGCCTGTCGACGGGCTACGGCCAGACCAAGTGGATGTCGGAGCAGCTGGTGCGCGAGGCCGGCCGGAGGGGGCTCCGGGGCTCGGTCGTGCGCCCGGGCTACATCCTGGGCGACGGCGAGTCCGGCTGCTGCAACACGGACGACTTCCTGATCCGGTTCCTCAAGGGCTGCATCCAGCTGGGCTCCCGCCCGCGCATCGTCAACACGGTCAACTCGGTGCCCGTCAACCACGTGGCGCGCGTCGTAGCCGCCGCGGCCCTCAACCCGCTGCCCGGCGGCGTCGCCGTCGTCCACGTCACGGGCCACCCGCGCCTGCGCATGAGCGAGTACCTGTCGCTGCTCGAGTACTACGGCTACCGCGTGCCCGAGGTCGGCTACGGCTCCTGGAAGGAGGAGCTGGAGCGGTACGTGTCCGCCGGCGGAGGCGTCGAGCGCGACCAGGAGCAGCACGCGCTGCTCCCGCTCTTCCACCTCTGCATCTCGGACCTGCCCGCCAACACCAAGGCGCCCGAGCTCGACGACGAGAACGCCGTCGCCGTGCTCAAGGCCGACGCCGAGAACTGGACCGGCGTCGACGAGAGCGCCGGCTACGGCATCGGCCGCGAGGACGTCGGCCGGTACCTGCGCTACCTGGCGACCGTCAAGTTTCTGCCCTGGCCGGCCGGCAAAGGCCGCCCGCTGCCCGAGATCAGCTTTGATGCCGAGCGGGCGCTGTCGGGAGCTGCTGTCGTTGGTGGCAGGGGTGCCGTTTCCAAGTAGGGTACACTTGGTGGCAGACGGGCACATATGGAAGCTGTCGACGAGTATCCAATCCCCGGTCCGTCCCCGGCGGGAATAGACGAGGACCTGTTCTGTCTACGGGCGCGTAGCCCCTGCCTGGGGTCTACTGTATCTGGCCTTTGGAGTTACGACTTGGTTTTGTTTTCCCTTAGATCTCGATGGCGTTCATGGGTTACAAAAAGCATTGGATTCTTTAAACCGGCGGGGCGGAAGAGCTAAAAGGAGGTAGATAGATGATAGATATCTATCCAGGCATGTAGGCGTGCGGATAGGGCAAATCTTCGATGATCGCTCATTCCTCGGCCCAGGCGGTCCCCAGGCAGGAATCGACAGAGACCCTGCCTGTTCTATCCACGGTACAAGCGCGGAGCCGCCTCGCCTCGGTCTCTGGGTGATTTTCCCAAGCCAAAAAGGATGTTTCGTGGCGTGCGTGGCTAACGAACAGGACCGGCGTATCACTCTCAGTCGTGAGCCGGGGGCGCTCATTCGCCGGCGACCTCCTCCTGCCCGCCCATGTACCTCGTCAAGCCCTATGTCGGTGATCTGAGTTCAGGACCTGGGCAGACGAGCCAGCACGTTCTGGCTGCCCAAAGGGAGCACGACCCCGTTCCCGCGTCAGTTGGGTCTCACAGCCCGCGACGCCAGGCGCCCCCGAGTAGAGCTGTAGGTTCAGAGTTGTTGCAAAGTAAAAGGACATGCAGTAGACCCTACGTCGTAGCTGATCTATTTTTAAGGAACTAGCAGGAGGACTGGGTGAGGGTAGGAGGAGACCATCTGGCCCTATATATACAGGTGCGTTGCAGGGATTAAAGCAGAGGTCTGCCTCTGCCGGACGAAGCTGTCTAACGTAAGGGACCCATTAGCCTGATGAAATGGTTTGTTTGGCCTTTGGATTGTACGGTTTGTTTTATTTTCCGGGCAGATTTAAATGGAGTTCATTTGCCATGCAAGCTTTGCTTCGTGGCCTAGAAATAGCAGAGTAAGGACCTATGTATGAATTAGGAGGCGACATTTGGGAAATTTTTACCGCGAATCCCAACCATACAACCCCGAACAAGATAGACCAATATAAAACTCAAAGACCTATTAGTTCACCGGATGCCTATACTCGGGCAGGCCTTATACAAATATCTGGCTACAGTTTGGCTTTGCCGGCTAATAAAAATTGTCAAGAATCTCCGTTTCCTTTTGTTTGAAAAAATCCAGGCTTGGGCGACGTATCTACCTATATCATTGTCCTTTTCGTCTAGGATTGATATGCCCCAGCACGGTCGGCACATCTGGCAGCCGCCGCTCCACAGCGGCTCCACCTCTGTCACTGCCTGGTAGATTCCTCTCGCCGGCGCTCGTCAATGGCCGGTTGGGAGGATCATCATCGAGCTTTTACCTTACGTTGCGGGTGCTGACGGCACGCTCCTCTGTCACTGACAGATCTATGAAGGGTCCGTAAATAAAAAGAAGAAATAAAGGCCTGGTCCTGCAGCCAGCTGATCTTCATCTCGAGTCTCTAAGTCAGTTGATCGGTCTTTTGAAAGAGCGGTAGGAGCCGGAGGGTTTTAATATAGGATTTTTTTTTTCACAGATTTTAATAGCGTTTATAGGCACACCAGGGTTTGTTTCGTTGTTTAAAATTAGCAAACGATAAGCTATGTACAAAACTGGTGTGGTATCATTCCCGTACCACACCCCAACGAAACCTCTCCGCTCCGCGCCCTACTCAAACTGCCCCTCGGTGCCGCCCGAGCCCATGCTCATGCTGCTCGAGCTGCCGCTCTGGATGGCAGCCACGACGCCGTCCATGTAGCCGGCGCCGCTCCACTTCTGGTGCGTCAGCACGTCGCAGCCGAGCTCCCGCTCGCGGCGCTGGACGAGGTTCACGTACGCGAGCATGCCGTCCTCCTTGAAGGCCCGGGCAAGCTCGCACGTGGCGGCCGCCGTCGAGTGCACGCCGGCAAGGCTGACGAGCTGCAGGACGAAACCCTCCCTGGCAATATCCCAGATAAAGCTGCGGAGAGTTTCGTCGGTGAAGCCGTGGGCCATCCAGTTGAAGGACGGGCTCAGGTTGTACACCAGGCCCTTGCCAGGGTGCTGGGCACGCACGGCGCGGCCGAGCTGGCGCGCCACGCCGACGTTCGGGTCGCCCGTCTCGACCCAGAGCAGCTCGGCAAAGGGGGCGAACTCCAGGGCTCGCTTGGTGGCCGCTGCCATGCCTCCGCGGAAGTGATAGTACCCCTCGCGGGTGCGGGGCACATCCCAGTTAAAGTAGAGGTCCGGCTTCCCATCGGGCAGCAGGCTCCTAAGGTGGGCGCGGCGGGCGGTGATGCCCATGTTAGAGTTCTCGGAGACTACGTCCGTGTACCGGGCGAGCGTAGTCTCGTCGGCGCCGTGGGTCTTGAGGTGGGCGATGGCGGCCTCGTCAAAGGTGACGAGGGGCGTGTCGCGCACGTAGGCGGCCTCGTAGGCGTTGACCTCGGCCGGCGTGGCGCCGTCCGCCTCCATGGCCTGTAGCTTCTCGGCCAGGGGCGGGGTCTTGGGGTCGCTAACACCGAGGATGAACTCGTGGTCGCGCACGTCGACGCTGGAGCTGATGAGGCGGGCGCTCTCCGAGTCGGTGCGGGCGATGACCAGGTTCTCGACGCCCATGACGTCCCACTGGAAGCGTGCGGCGGTCAGGCGGTTGATGTGCTCGCTCGTCGGCACGAGCACTTTACCGGCGAGGTGGCCGCACTTCTTGCCGCCGTGCAGCTGGTCCTCAAAGTGCACCGCCGCCGCGCCCTTCTCGGCGAACAGCTTGGCGAGCTTGAGCACGGCCGTGATGCCGCCGTGGCCCGTGTCGCCGTCGGCCACGATGGGGCGCAGGTAGTCGACGTAGGGCTCCGCGGCGCGGTCCTGGGCTGACATCTTGCGGCGCGAGTCCCACTGCCTGCGGTCGTGCATGGACTGGGCCTTGGCCAGACGCTGCACCTGGTTCGGCACCGTGTCGTACGGGTAGTCGCCAAAGTCGGGCGACACCTCGTTGGTCGTCGTCAGCACGGAGGAGCAGGCCCAGCCAGACACGTATAGGACTTCTTGGTGCGCCGCCTGCTGCGTCATTTGGATCGGGTCGATGGCGCCCACTGAGGAAGGAGGTGTTAGCCAGGGGTCTTTTGCAATGGGGCTGTTTCCGTCAACCACCAGGGAGGACACAGATCTACGTACTCGTGTGTATAGGCTCGCCTTTGGCCTTTCTCTCCTCGATCAGATTCCACAGCTTCCTGGCCATGGTCGAACACGGATACGACTGCTGCTGCGAGCCGCGCTTGGACACGACGACCTCGGCCGAGTAGGTTCTCTTGATGCCCCTGTAGCGGGGAGTGGTCCACCATACCTTGACGTCACGGACCTGCTGCTCGTAGAGGGCATCTTCGGCCTCGCCGTGCTTTAGCTCCTCTGGCAGGATCTGGAACGCATCCGAGGGCAGGGCGGCCGTCAGCGGCGGCTGAACGGGTGGGAGTGAGGGAGCAGGAATAGTGCGGCGGATGGTGGTCGAAAGGAGACGGGTTGTGGTGCTGTTGACGGTAGTCGAAAGGAGGCGAGCTGCGGTGTTGTTGCATGCATGGTGCAGTGCTCTCCCTTGAAGGACGCGGGTTGGTATTGCACGAAGCATCATGTCAAAAATTTCAAATCGGCTGGACGCTATCTAAAGGGCGCTGGTGACCACCAAGTTCTGCTGGATACCAGCTCGGGAAGGAGTGACTCTGGTTCAAGTTCTCCTTCACTACGGGGCAACTACGGGCAGGAGCTGAATAATGCCCTATTCTCTCGCGCTGGCGATGTTTGACTCTAACTCCGGCCTCGGCTTAGGGGACTGGCGCCAGGTCTCTCTATTTCTCCGCCCTGAAATGCGGGGGAGGCGCCCCAGTTCCAGCGTGCCAGCTGGATCCTGTGATTGGACAATCCCTGCTGAACCCTTGCTCCAAATTGCAGCCCAGCACTGCTGTAGAGCGGCTTTCCTCGGCTCTTGCATGCACCAACACTTTGCTACGTAACCGACCCTCACACTGGAGAGGGGCAGCCGAGCCGAGCCACGGCCGGACTGAAGGGATCCATGAGAAAAGAGATATGAAAAAGCTCCGACCCTCGGCCTCGAGGTTGTCCAAGTCCAGGCCGTCTTCTATGCATGTCCTACGGCCGCTGAAGCTAGTCTTTCGGTTTGTGCTTTCCGTTCGTCGAAATTTCTTCCAAGTCCGTCGAGTCTCGTCCAGCACCCATTGCCGGTCATCCCAATCGCTAGCCAAAACCCTGGTTTGTGTCGCGTCGGAACACGCTCACGAGGCTGAAGTATCCTCTTACCCGTCATCATTCGAAACCCCGCATTCCAATCCTTCCAGTCTCGGCCATCAGCTTTCTACCCAACCCTGGCATCCTACGGCCTTCACGATGAGCTTGAGGACGACGTCGAGGGCCTTCGGGTCACTTAGGGTAAGCTATCTCGTCGCTTGTTAACTCTCCGGAAAACGAAGCAACTCGTGGCAACCCAGCTGATGCAAACAAAACAACTCTAGCCCCTCGTCGCCCGCCCAGCATGCTGTCCCACCAGCGTTCGATCTAACAGGCACTACTCGGCCAGCTCCGAGCCCGACCTGAAGACCACCCTGAAAGAAGTCATCCCGGCCAAGCGAGAGCTCCTCAAGAAGGTCAAGGCCCACGGCTCCAAGGTCATTGGCGAGGTCAAGGTCGAGAACACGATTGGCGGCATGCGCGGACTCAAGGCCATGGTCTGGGAGGGTTCTGTGCTCGACGCCGACGAGGGCATTCGCTTCCATGGCCGCACCATCAAGGACTGCCAACGAGAGCTGCCCAAAGGCAAGACGGGCACCGAGATGCTGCCGGAGGCCATGTTCTGGCTGCTCCTGACGGGTCGTGTTCCGAGCACGAACCAGGTTCGCGTCCTGTCTCGCCAGCTGGCCGAACAAGCCTCGCTTCCTGCCTTTGTCAACAAGATGCTTGACGATTTCCCCAAGGATCTTCATCCCATGACCCAGTTCGCCATCGCCGTGTCCTCTCTCAACTATACCTCCAAGTTCGCCAAGGCCTACGAGCGCGGCCTCAACAAGGCCGACTACTGGGAGCCCACATTTGATGATTGCATCAGCCTGCTGGCCAAGCTGCCCACCATCGCTGCCAAGATTTACCAGAACTCGTACCGCGGTGGCGGTGCTCTGCCCGCCGAGGTCGACCTGGAGCAGGACTGGTCCTACAATTTTGCCGCCATGCTCGGCAAGGGCGGCAAGGAGAACGAGAACTTCCAGGATCTGCTCCGTCTTTACCTGGCACTCCACGGCGACCATGAGGGCGGCAATGTGTCCGCACATACCACCCACCTCGTCGGCAGCGCTCTGAGCGATCCATTCCTCAGCTACAGCGCCGGCCTTCAAGGGCTGGCCGGGCCTCTTCATGGGTAAGTGGCCGTCGTCTACAGACCTACATAGTGGTGGCCGAATGAAAGCGTGGGCGCTAACACACGGGATCTTATCTACAGTCTCGCCGCCCAGGAGGTTCTTCGATGGATCATACAGATGAAAGACGCTATCCCTGCTGAATACACGGAGAAGGACGTCCATGACTACCTGTGGTCGACCCTGAACTCGGGTCGGGTCGTCCCTGGATATGGCCACGCCGTCCTGCGCAAGCCGGACCCCAGGTTCCAGGCACTGATGGACTATGCGGCGTCGCGCCCCGAAATTGCTCGTGATCCGGTCTTCAAGCTCGTCCAACTCAACAGCGAGGTGGCGCCCGAGGTGCTTAAGAAGCACGGCAAGACAAAGAACCCCTACCCCAACGTGGACTCGAGCTCGGGCGTGCTTTTCCATCATTACGGATTCCACGAGACGCTCTACTACACGGCCACCTTTGGCGTAAGCCGCGGCCTGGGGCCGCTGGCACAGCTCATCTGGGATCGCGCCCTGGGCCTGCCTATCGAGAGGCCCAAGAGCATAAACCTCGCCGGCATCCTGAAGCAAGTCGGCGAGTCTGCCTAGGTGGCAGCACGACGAGCAGCAGCCAAGGCTTGGCCTGACAAGAGTAGCAAGAGACTGCAAAAGCGGAGTACACATGATGCCCGCTGGCAACATCGACTATGCCTTATACTAAAGCAAATACAACACTGTGTCGTTAACATTCCACATGCCTTCGCCGCTTTGCCTGCCTTCCCCTTTGCCTTCCCATCCAGGACCGTCGACTCGGATTCCCATCCCATGGACTGAACAGACTCGCCGCATTGGACGACCACCGGCCCGGATAGAGAAGATTGATGTGCTCCCTTCGGTGGACTAGGGCTTTACTCGTCGGATGGTGAAGCACCGAGTGCTGTTACCCTTGCTCACATTCCCAGGGCCAACATTCGACATTACGACTTAAAAATCTGGCCCGACCTCGCTGCGCTGACTGCATACAGGCCTTGGTCTCCCAAAGCTGCCGCTGACCACCTTGGCCTAGGTGAGGTACATGGGATGTGAACCAGGCGGGGCGGAGTTCTTTAATCTTGAACCGCCTCACGGGTGACAGCTCAGATATTTGCCGATTTCCTTTCTCCTCTTCACATCAGGCGTCGACACAAATTTCTATTTTTGTCCCCCTTGTGGACATTCTGCGTTCCTGGCTGACAATAATATAGCCGGAAGTCGATGTCCAGTCAGACCCCGCATGGGTACCAGGCCCCAAGGCAACGCCCTGTTGCGGAATACCCCATTGGTGGGATTGCTCGCCCGTCCCGACAACCCAGCCCATCTCGAGCACAGGTACCCTGATGGGTTCGCGGCGTCGGTCCAGACCCGAACATGGGCGAGTCGGGTGACCGCCGCAATATGCGCCTAGTCGTCTGTAGCCACCACTCTTCTCAGCACGACAGGTAGCTTTGCCACGCGATATGTGGCATCAGTCACATGCGGAAGTATCCTTTGGCGTAGTCGATTCCTGGTGGTTGCGAGCCACATCACCGCAGCTTCGCCCACCCCAACGCCGCCGGAAAGGGATGTCACCTTGTTCCTGGCAGGCGAAACGGGGGCCATCTGTCGTAGGAGGCTCTACTAACGATGCTAACCAACACGGGTCTTGGAGAAGCTGGTGCTCAGTCTTCGGGCCTAGCCCCCGTTCGTTCCGATCCGAGTTGGGACGCTTTGACACTGACCTCTGGAATGGCGAGAGATTTCCTCTCCCCCACAGCAATCTACCCGTTTGCTGGGATGGTCTGTCAGCTGAATGGCAGCCATCTAGGGCATCTCACGTGCAGGAGCTAAAATTGGAACAACCAGATGAGGCTAATATGTTGTTCGCGAGATCCACAGAAACCAACCACGAGGGTCGTCCGCAGACGACGCCCATGAGGGCCAAGAAAGGCTGGGGACCGTTTACAGGTCTCTAGCCTGCCTATACAAGCATACAGGAGGAACACGAGAGCGCGAGGGGGCTCGCTGCACATACAAGCATATGCATGTTAAGCATACAGGAGGACTCGAGAAGCGCGGAGGCGTACGCGCATATATAAGCATATGCATAGGTATACATGCATAGAGGAGGATCCGAGGAAGCGCGAGGGCGTTCGCTGCAGATGCGTATTAAGCATACAGGAGGGCCCGAGAGACGCGGAGGCGTACGCGCATATACAAGCATATGCAAAAAGCATACACGAGGATGCGAGAAGCGCGAGGGCGTTCGCTGCATACACAAGCATAAGGAGGACCACGAGGAAGCGCGAGCGGTCTCGCCTACGGATACAAACATACGTGAGGATTGCAAGAAGTCGGTGGATGCGAGATGGGGTAAGTGAAACCATGGAAATTCTCCGGAGCATGTCAAGCCCAGCAGCAGCAACAGATCATTATATATACGTCCTTGGGTACTGACATCGATTGGCAATTTCAGCAGATGCCCACAACGGCCGAGAAAGGCCAAAGGCCATTCACTGGCCTCGCCTACAATACAAGCATACAGGAGGCTTATAAGGAGCTAGGGTAAGTGAGAGTGGGGAGGTTTCCGAGTATGTCAAGGCCCGGCAGCAGCAGGTCGTGATATTTGCGTCCGTAGGCATAGCCGTCGATTTGCGGTCTCAGCAGGTGGCCGCAAGACGGTTGGCAGCCCATCATGCGACTGCGGCGAGTCGCGGTGGCTCGAAGCGTCGAGCCGGTCGGTAGCAGACCAAACCAAAACAGTTGGGTAGAGGCCGGCGCTGGGATGGATGCCAAATGGGGTATGCATACTACGTCCCGTCCGCAAACCGCTTAGCCGTCGACTAACTAACACGGGACAGTCAACCAAGGTTACTGTGCCACAAAAATAGAAACCTTTCAGCTCCCCGCCAGAACACCCAGATCTCGACCGGCCCAGACCCGATACTACGTACCACGGTTCGGCCGTTTTGCGGGGAACCCGACATGGAGGGAAACACGAGGCTCCCTGCAGGGCGCCAATGTCAGACGCCGCCAAGGACAGTAAATTGGCGTCGACACAGACGCCACTGCGCGCGCGAGCCGGATGTCGGAGACGTCACGTCTTGACCGAGCACCCACCGTGAGCTCGGTAAAACTGCTCAGACAGCAAGCCAGCGGAGACGGACGAGGCGGCTCCTGGGCCACCGCTCACACAAGCTTTCTCCCGAGCCCTGTTCTTCTTCCACCCGGGCTCAGGCTTGAAAGGACGTGGACTGCTCTCTCGCCGCTTCGGAGAGCGAGCTGCTCCGTAAGGAGACGGAGCGTTGGTATGGAGAGTCGCACAGGAAATCTTGAGCAGGCACCCGCGAGGGCAACAACCTCGCTCCAAGATTCTCCCGTGGAAAAAAATAGCAACACAGCCATCGGCCCACGATTACGAGGTCGTCTTCAAGACCCGGCCGAATCACACGAGGTCTGGCCTACTGGGATCCTATAAAAAGATCTGGGCAGCATGCCGTCACCCAGAGCTGCAGCATGCCGTACCAAGCCCAAGCATCAAGGCTGGTGGAGTGACGGATCCGAGAAACGGGCAGGGAGTCCAAGAGAGCAACTCAGCTCCCCAGAGAAACGGCCAAGCGGAACCACTCGCTTACAGCCTGTCTCCGAGCTGGCTGAGGGGAGTGTTCCATTTTGGGAGGGCCAGGTCAGCGCCATAAGAGCTGGCCGGGTCCCGCCTTAATATGGGTTTCATTTATCCTTCTTTTCATCCGCAAATTTGCAGCAACAACGAACGACTCGACAAGGCGCCGCTCCCACGCCAGCGCTGGCCATTGCGGGTCAGAATGGGCAGACGGAGCAGACCTCGATGCAGCAAGGTCTGCTGCAGACGCTAATGCTTGCGCAACCTTCCGCATGGGAACCATGGGTCGGCCACGAGTGGGAGACACGGGCAAGGCGATATCGGCCACGTCCATCCAACCAACCCGGTCCTGAGGTCGCCCTACCCTCTCGCATGGTCACGGTCAGCTCTGAGGCTGAGGCCGATGGTACTGTACCGGGCCGCCGACGACCAATTTAGACACCAATCTAATCGATATCGCCGCCAAACGTCTCGCTTCCGCCTTTTCGCCAACTCCGCCTCGCTTCCCCGTCGGGCTAGATGCGCTGCTATTCCCAGAGGCTGCTTGCAGCTGGCCTGGGATGGATCGTTGCGTGCCTCGGTTCCCATCGGCGCTGCTGATGCTGCATCTAGATTGGCACTCGACCTTCCGGCTAGTCATCTGTGGAACCTAAGCTACGCTGCTGCCTCGGGCGAGAGACCTGCGCAGCTGTTGCTCGGCTTGGCCCTGTCTTCACCCCTGCAGTCTTGCCAGGGACGTCTTTGTTTGGAGAAGCGCAGCCGGAAAGGAACAGCAATAGCAAGGAATCAGCAGACACTGTGGACTGCAGTCCGCATCGGCCGGCACCATGGTCATCACCGAGAGAAGATGGCGCCAGAAAATGGATATAAATACAGAGCCCGTCGACCGAGATCCCGACCATCATCTTCCATCTCAGCTCAACCCCAGCTCCAGCACCGGTTCCAGTCTGACAAGGTCTTCCCTTCGCCGCATATACGCATCGTTCTCTCCCCTCAGGCACCCCAGCCAGCTACTCGCCACACCGGACTTGCCTCTTCTTGAGACAACAGCCCCAACGTCAGAATGCGTTGCGTCGCCTTCCTCCTCCCCGCCCTGGCCGCCGCGTCCCCGTTGAGCCTGCCCAGCGGCGGTGCTGGCCAGGCCGACGGCCCGGACCCCAAGCAGATCCAGATCGTCAGCGCCAGCTTCTCGGGCAACGGCTGTCCCCAGGGCACCGTATCGACCAGCATCTCGCCGGACCGCACCGTGAGTTTCTTTCCATTGGCTGCGTGCGCATCGGCCTGCTCGCCGACCAAAAAGCTGACAAGGACACGTACACACACACACGCAGGTCATCACCTTTGGCTTCGACGCGTTCCAGACCTACATCGGCCCTGGATACGACCCCAAGGAGAAGACCAAGAACTGCCAGCTGCACCTCAACCTCCGGTACCCGACGGGGTTCCAGTTCGCCGTGGTGGACAGCACGTACCACGGGTACGCGCAGCTGGACTCGGGCATCCAGGGCGACTTCTACTCGACCTACTACTTCAGCCAGGACGCGCCCTCGACCACGACGACCAAGACGTCCATCACGGGCGGCGGCATCTGGGAGCAGGGCCAGGTGTACACAAAGGCCGACAGCGTGCCGACGTCGAGCTACATCTACTCGCCCTGCGGCGCCAACGGCATCCTCAACATCAACAACCGCATCAGCCTCACCAACAAGGGCGGCAACCCCAAGGCCACGGGCATCATCTCGGACGACGACGCCACCGTCGCCTTTACTCAGCAGCTCAACCTCTTCTGGCGCCCCTGCAGGAAGTGATGAGCAGTGAGTTGCGAGCCGTCACGTTGTTTTTGGTACTGGGGGAGCAATCGGGGCGGCGGGTGGTGTGGGAGAGGTCGTCGACATGGTGGTTCCCAAGGTCTGGGGCGCCGGTAGCGAGGCTAAAATAGGAACGGGATGACGTCCTGTTTTTCCCCGTTGGGATGTCTCTCTCCTGACGGCGGCGCTTGGCCCTCCGAGAAGGAACAAGCCCTGGGATTTCTCACCTTGGGCGTCAGACCTTTTTTCTTGCTTTCTTCTTGCTGGCTCTCTTCTTTTTGAGCATCTGCCTATCCAACTTTGCCTGCATAAGTCAATCAAGCCGCTTTTACACCACGCTGTTCATGTTTGTCGTGCGCTTTTGGTGATGCTTTGCCGCCTGTTGGAGCCCAGGGTACCGGATGATTTCGGTTGATGATGAATTTTTTTCACCAGACTTTTGCCGGCTGCGGCGCCCCGGGCTCTTAACTCCAGCCGCCGAGACTTTGGCGCAAGCTTCTGCGGCGGGCATTTTGATTTTTGGGGACAAAAGCAAAAGATATTTTGGGTTCTCAAGTTGGCATCTGCGCAGTTTTTGACCTCAAATACGAAGCGAACTGTGAACTTGTATCCACGGGCGCGTCACGAGAGCATATCGCCCTTCCACGGCCTGAGCGGAACATTTGATGGCACGTAACGCCTGCGGCTGTATTCATAGTATGTCTCCCCACCCGATTCGACGACAAGAACAGCCAGGAGTGCGGGGAAGACAGAGGACAGATATCAAGGCTGGCTAGCTGGCACCCCATCGGAAATTGTGTCAACCCGAGTGTGGGGATCCTCTCGTCCGTGGCGACGCGACGTTGCAGCAGCCCACAGTTTGTCCAACAACCCCAACTATATAGGGAAGGTCGCTGTAGTGCACATGGAGGAACCCAGCAACTAGCCTCTCCTGCCCTCCTCTTTTATCGGGGCAAGCTGGCGCTTCCCCGATATGCGCCGCCAATCTGGCCGCTTCGCTCTGTGCCGAGCCTGGCCACAGCGTCACACTCAAGTGCTTGGTGCTCGAGAGCCGACGCGGGAGAAGTTCGGAAAAGTCGGAGAATGCTGTCCGTGATGGGGAGTAGAAGATCCCACGTGGACGGCATGGCTGCCGCGCAAGTCTATAGCGAGGGAGCGAGTCGTAGTGCCAATATATAAGCCGTTATGGGCAACCCTGGACCGTCTGCTCCGTTCCCCACGCTCTCACCGACCTGGCGGTAGACAGTCCGACGTAGAGCTCCCAAAAAGATGGTCTGCTGCAAAGCCGCGCTCGCGGGCGCCATGCTCGTGGCCCTGGGCGAGGCCCGATCGTTGTGGTCGAGCAAGCCGGCGACGCACGGGTCCAGGGGCTCGCACGACGACAGGTACATCCTCAAGACGGCCTACCTGCTCGGCAACGGCAGGCTCGGGGCCATGCCGTTTGGGCCGCCGGGCGCCGAGAGGCTGGTCGTCAATATCGACTCGCTCTGGTCCGGCGGGCCGTTCGAGTCGGCCAGCTACCGCGGCGGCAACCCGCCGACGTCCAAGGCCGGCGCCCTCCCGGCCATCCGCGAGCAGATCTGGAAGAACGGAACAGGCAGTAAGGGCGTTGCATTTTTCCCTTTTCATCGCGCCGCCTTCCGATCAGGTGTAGCGTAGCAACAAAACAGCAGCTGACCCTTCCGGCCCGTCGTTTCTCCGCAGACCTCTCGCCGCTCCTGGGCTCCGGCGCCAACTACGGCTCGTACCGGGTCCTGGGCAACTTCACCGTCGACATCGCGGGCGTCGCGGGGGCCCCTTATACCGGCTACCGGCGCAGCCTGGACCTGAAGACGGGCGTGCACACGACCACCTTCAAGACCGGCGGCGGCAACAACGCCAGCAGCTTCTCGACCTCGGTCTACTGCGGCTTCCCGGACCAGGTGTGCGTCTACACCGTGGCCGCGACGGGCGCTGCGCCGCTGCCCAGGGTCAGCGTCCGCTTCGACAACGTCCTCGTCCCCGCCAGGACCTTCAACCGCTCGTGCGGCGACGGCTTCACCCGCGTCAGAGGCACCACCCAGATCGGGCCGCCCGAGGGGCTCAAGTACGACGCCATGGCGCGTGTCGTGACGGGCGGCGGCGGCTCGGCGGCAACCACCCGGTGCGGCGGCGATGGCACGCTCACCATCTCGGCGCCCGAGGGACAGAGATCCGTCTCGGTCGTCATCGGCGCCGGCACCGACTTTGACCAGACAAAGGGCAACGCCGCCAGCAGCTACTCGTTCAGGGGCGACGACCCGGCGCCGCTCGTCGAGTCCACGACGGCTGCCGCCGCCGCCAAGTCGCAGGCGGACCTGCTCAAGGCGCACCTCGACGACTACGCGGCCCTCATGGGCGGCTTCGAGCTCGACATCGCCGACGCCAAGGGGTCGGCCGGCGCCGAGACCGAGGCCCTGATCGCGTCGTACAAGGCCGCCGACGTGGCCGGGAATCCGTACCTCGAGGCGGCGCTGTTCGACTACAGCAGGCACCTGGCCGTGTCGTCGTCGCGCGCCAACTCGCTGCCCACCAACCTAGCGGGCCGCTGGACCGAGGAGCTGACGCCGGCGTGGAGCGCCGACCACCACGCCAACATCAACCTCCAGATGAACTACTGGGTCAACGACCAGACGGGCCTGGGGCCGGCCACGATGCCGGCGCTGTGGAACTACATGGAGCTCAACTGGGTGCCGCGCGGCAGCGAGACGGCGCGGCTGCTGTACGGCGCGGGCGCCGGCTGGGTCGTGCACAACGAGATGAACATCTTCGGCTTCTCGGCCATGAAGGAGGACGCCCTCTGGGCAAACTACCCGGCCGCCAACGCGTGGATGATGCAGCACGTGTGGGACCGCTGGGATTACGGGCTCGACGCCGGCTGGTTCCGGCGCCAGGGCTACCCGCTCATCAAGGGCACGGCGCGGTTCTGGCTGTCGCAGCTGCAGGAGGACCGGTGGTTCAAGGACGGCAGCCTCGTCGTGAACCCGTGCAACAGCCCCGAGCATGGCCCGACCACCTTCGGCTGCACGCACTACCAGCAGGAGATCCACCGGACCCTGTACACGGTGCTCGCGGGCGCCCAGGCGGGCGGCGAGACGGACGCGGCCTTCCTGGGCTCGGTGCGCGCGGCGCTGGCGCGGCTGGACAAGGGCGTGCACCGGTCCGACTTCGGCGGGCTCAAGGAGTGGAAGATCCAGGACCGCTACGGCCTGCCCGAGAGCACCGACCACCGGCACATGTCAAACCTGGTGGGCTGGCACCCGGGCTACTCGGTCTCGGGCTTGCTGGGCGGGTACGCCAACCGCACCGTCCAGGCCATGGTGGAGGCGTCGCTGCGCAACCGCCGCACGCCGCACCAGGGCGGCTGGAGCAAGGTCGTGCGCGCAGCCCACTGGGCGCGCCTCAACAACACGGCCGAGGCCCACGGCTACCTGCGGTCGGCCGTGGCCAGCAACTTTGTCGCCAACGGCCTGAGCATGTACTCGGGCCACGAGGAGCCGTTCCAGATCGACGCAAACTTTGGCCTGGGCGGCGCCATCCTGGCCATGCTCAACGTCGACCTGCCTGCCGCCGAGGGCGTCAGCCCAGACGTCCCAAGGTCCGTCGTGCTCGGCAACGCCATCCCCAAGGCCTGGGGCGCCGGCAGGGTCAAGGGTCTGCGCATTCGCGGCGGCGGCAGCGTCGACTTTGAGTGGAACGCCGACGGCCTCGTCACGCGCGCCACGCTCTCGGGATCCAGGACCAAGGTGAGGCTGGTCAACATGAAAGGGGCCGTGCTGGCCGAGAGCGCGGAGTAGACGAACCCCTGGGCTCGTACACGTCGGGCGAGATAGTAATGATCAAGATGTGCCCGTGGAAGCTGATCAACGACTGCTGGATGCTGCCTTGTGTCATGCTTCGGCTGCCATGCTGTCACCGAGTTGGCGTTGATCCCTCCTGCTTGCCATCATGCAGTGCAGGGAAACCGAGACTAGCCGCAAACGTGGCAATGATGCAGTCCTGCTTGCTGCCACCATGCCAGTGCAGTGCAAGGAATCCGAGCGAACGCGGCTGTCGGCATGGCGATGATGCTCTCGCAACAGACAGCGACGGCAAGCAAGCCTCCGTCTCTTTCGACTCCGGTCTGTTCGTGAAAAGAGACAGCTGTCATAACTCGGGCGTCTAGCAGGAGGCCTGTGTCTCCAAGCACAGCGATCGGCATCAACGACATGCAGCCGTGTCGATCCAGCTTTCTCCGCTACAGCCTTGCAGCTGCCGCTTGCGTAATTATCGCATCATACGCACCACCGCTCCAGCCCCGTTAATCCCTCGCAGTTGCTGCGGCCGCAGGGGCCACGGGGCTAGGTCGATGCAAGGCTTCGTGGGAAGGGTAGAAAGCGACGTCACTGGAAGGCGGACAGGCCCTTCCTCTGCCGCGATCAGATGCCGTGGGATGTCGATTCACCGCCACCTCCGCTCAAGCCAAGGCAGCAGAGACGGCAACTGCATGACAACAGGGCCTGGCGCGGCATGGATTCCAGGTTCGGGCTCGACGAGCATCGCCACCGTGCGGCCCGAAAGCTCCGCCGTCATGCTGCATCTTGATTGCGCTCGCGCCCGTGTCGGTTCCAGGATATTTCGTATCTCTCCGACGGCCCACAGAGGTTGGATGACACCCACACATCCCGTCTGGATCCCCTCGGGCGAGTGTCGCCGTCGTGGATGCGAGTGTCGTGCCGGCGGCCCGAGCTAGGGTATGTTTTCTTTTCGTTGCTCTTCCGTAACTGACGCAACCAGGCAGGCCCGGCGAGGCGTGGGGGTTCGGCACTGTTCCTTGCCAGCACGGCTTGACACAGCCGACGCATCCGAAAGCAATGTAGGTCCGGCAAGACGGCACGGCAAAAAAAGAGAAAAAAAAAACACAGGAGCAGGAGCTTCGAAAAACCAGCTCTTCCCTGAGCGGGCGCCATGTCTTCGTCACCGTCATCCTCCCCTCTTCTCCCCCACGCCGCACCACCCATCATGCCAGCCAGAGCGGGCCCCACGCGGCACGGCCTTGGCCGCCTCGTGGCCGCCTCCGTATGGTCAGAAATGCGCGTGGAGCGTGCAACGGAGAGGGCGGTTGGGTGGGCCAGCGGCAGCAGCCATGGCTCTCGCGCCCGGACGGATGGCTCGGCAAGATACAACGTCCTCCCAGAGGCGTGGGGTGTTCGGCGGAGACGACGGGAGACAGTGTCGGATGCAACGCACCATTCTCGGCAACATATCTGCTTTTCTCCAAGCAGCGCCAGAGCCGATAAGGGGACAGATCAGCCGCCGTTTTAGCCTATTCTCTGATCCAGCACTTTTCGCTTTCACTGGCCGAGGGAGAAGAAAGCAGCTGGCGACAGATGGTTTGTTTGGTTGATGGCGCCGGGCTGGGGAGCGTCGCTCGTTCAAGGGCTGAGTTGGCGCCTGTCACAGTGCGTCCTGCAAACCCGAAAACCCACACCCCCTCCGTTGTCGCCATCGGCGTCGAAACGCTATCTTGCGTTGCTAGTGTACGGGGCGGTGTTCGGCTCGCGCCGTCTGACGCCATCAGATCCCTCCATTTGACTTTTTGCCTCGTTGCCGTTTTTCCGAAGCTCGCTGGGTCACGCGCCATGATGATCTGTCACTTGTGTGGCTGTGTGCTGGTGGCACTCGTCTTGTGGCGCTCGGAATTCTTGACCGGTCTCACCCCCAAACAAGGGGCCCCAGGCGTCCCCAACTGACGAATGAGGAAGAGGCCTGGACAGAGGACACGAGAATAGCCAGAGCACAGGGCAACAAGGCCTGACTATATTCCCATTCTGCTTGTCCGGCTCGTGTAATGTGGCACGGTCTCGTCGCTAAAAGAACACACGATATTGTCAGCACGCAGAACAGGAACACATGGATGCTTTTACCGCCCTGACCGGGATCAGAGGCTCAGCTCGCGTAGAAAGGTAAACAAGAGTTGTGGGCTGCACAACCCCTTGTCATGGATGCAGTGGAGGGTTCACGGTCGAAAGCCTTGTCGCCAGTGATCCCCGACGAGCTCGGTAAACATCCGGGGCTGAACGAACCTTGAAAACGCGTACTGCCAAGCCAGACAGCCGAGCAGTCTGTCATGCAGGCTGGCCAGAGATGGATATGCTCTCCGGGCGGGCGAGATGCCGTGTTGGGAATGCTGCGTCGGTGGCGTGATGCTTCGTGTTGTTGCCGTGTTGCCGACCACCACACGTCGACGTATTCCCAGACTCGTTGCGTCCTGTGCTTCTGACGCTTCGCCCTCCCGGATCGGGTTGCGCCGGGCAAGCCGCCGTCGGTTCGTCGGGTCGTTCCGGCGGCTTGGCCTCTCCGTTCAGGGCTGCTATCGTTTTGGCGATGCCACCACCGCATGTCTCCTAAGCCACGGCGGGGACACATAGCTATCCGTCTCCGGCAAGCGCCAGGCGCTTTGGTTTCCCTTCGCACTAGCGAAACTGGGATATAATCAAAGTTCTAGCCCCTGTCTGCTAGACCCGGGTCACCGACAGACAAGCGAGTCAAAAGTGGAGTCGTGATGTCCAGGGCTTGGGAGACGAAAGGCCAGGGGGCCTGAGACGCATGGTCATCTTGGCCGGCGCTAGCTAAAGAGGCTCGGGGTCGACCATCAGTCTCTTGAAGAAGGGTGTCAGCATGGCTTGCGCACGAGATGGCCGGAGTCGAGCCGCTTGCTGAGAAAGGCCGCCGGCTCCGCCTGCCCTTGGGGCGGGCCGAGAGCTCCGTATTAGGTGCCGGCCGGGCCGCCCCTTGCGTAACCGAAGAGGCCCTGATCGGCCTTCGGCCTGGGGCCGCCGGGGATCCGTCATGCCGAGTTTTAGCCAGGGGTCTGCACCGCCGCACTCCACACTAGCGTGCTTCTGCATCCCAGCCACGAATAGTGGCTCTTTTTTGGTGTTAGCACGGCTCTATAAAATAGCGGTGTAGGAACCGAACCAATATGCCTCCACCGCGCGGCACTATTACGACAGGGGGGACAAAGTATACCCGCGTTGGAAAGCGTGAAAGTTCTTGTGTTGGTGCTGTGTATGCAAGGGTCGCGTTGCATACTATCGTAGCATATAGTCCTCCTCCCACACCAAATGTGACGATGAGGATGCCCGATACCCGGGGCGCTTGTCTCGAACGACCGTAGGAGGACAGGGCGGTGCGGTTCTTCTTTCCGGGCACTGAGATTATCCTGCGTGATTAGCATGGCTGTTTCTCTGCATATCCCCCCGTCAACGACAGTGAATGACACAATGATATTATGCAACGGCACTTTCGAACGGCGCCGCCACTGGGCGAGCGTTCTTTTGCCCGGAAAAGAGAGAGGCCAAGAGGCAAACCGCCAGGACCGGAGGAGCGAACCTTGGCAGACACACAGCCGTCGCCAGCTGGGGTAGCATCGATGACGTCTACGATCCTTCAGGCCAAAGAACCGGTCTGCTCTCAAGGCGCGTTATCTTTCCCGCGCAGCGACACACCCCTTGGGCATCTCCCAATGCACGCCCAAGACACGCCCAAGTAGATGGGCATGTACCGGGGAAGTCTCTGTACTCGTAGTCTTGTACCTGGATGTTCTCGTGGAGTGGTGGAGCGTCGACCGCATCTCGTGGAGTGGTGGAGCACCGGCCGCATCTCGACGTTCGTTCCGTCGATCCCTTGCCGGTTCAATGCCCGGCTATTCACGGTGGTTAGTATTGAAAGCACGAATGGTCAGTTATCGGCTGGGGAAACAAGAACAACGCAGAGCTGCAGAAAGATGGCGCTAGAGGCCGCACGGCAGCATTCGCCAAGGACCAACAAACCAATATAAAGCACAGGAGCTGTGATGAGAACGCAGACGGCTGCAGAAGACCTGGGTCTCGGCCTTGGCTTACCATGGTTGTGATGGCAAACGACCCCTGCCTGCAGACGCCTTCTTTCTCCCCGGTTCCGAATACTTCCTGGCCTCCCGCACGAGTGGTCAGAAACGGTATCCGGTAGCGAGGACTGTTGATCCTACCCCTCTCTGGTCTCGACTGCGGGAAGCCCAGGGCTGTCTGTTGTGTTGCATGGCGGGTTCATGTCGGCCAGTTGCTCGCCGGCCCTGCTCCTCCTTGTGTTGCACTGAGGCCTGCATCAGCCGTCACGCCCCAACCTCATTTGTCAAGGCAATATGCAATGTATGCCACGTCAAAGATGCGAGGCCAGGCGCTTGCGCTTGCCTCACACCGCTTGGTAGAGGTCTCTGGCTGTTTGCGTCTCTGCCTCGCCCGGGTGGGTCCGATATGCGGGAAGAAAGTGGTTGGTGTCTTCTGGGGCGTGTGAAAAGATGGCCGCCGATCTTTCGACCGCCTTTTGAACGGCAGAGCAGATCCAAACGAACGTGGTCTTCCGATAGGGCCGGCTCTGAGCTGCAGCATGCCTGGAACTTGTTTAGGGGTGGGTGTTTGGCTGGCAGTTCCAAACCCCGAGACGCGTCTTGGCTTTGTGTGCTTCTTTATCCAGACCCATCAGCCGGGGCTAATAAAAGGTGATCCTCGGCGACACCTGCCGCCTTCTCTCCGCCGTGGCCGGCTTACTGAGCTGGAGGTGTGGGGGTCGCGAGGGTAGGTTGACGGGGCAGCGGCTCGCTCGACTAGGCAAGCCGCATGGTGCATTTCTTGGGCACTCTCGCAGTGGCAAAAGAGTGCCCCCCCTTTGTGTAATCATTACGAAGTGTCTGTAGTTCTGCCTCACCCCATGTACCATTTTTACAAAGCGTGGCTCTCTCTGATGTAGTGACAGCTGGCTGTCGACTCCTCGAGCTTTGCAGGGGCGTCGTCTGCTCTGTCGGCCGGAGGAAGGCACGAATTGCTGATGGGATTGCCGTACCCATGGAGTAATTACCATCTGTGCATAAACGGCGCCTGGCATTTTGTAAGTCACTGGCCTTTCATCTCGCTCATTTTCAGGGAAAACTCGGCTCGGAGAAAACACGGGGATGGAGAGGCGGGGAGCAGGTTCACAAAGGAAAAGCAGACAGAGGCAAGGGATCAGCACCAGTACAGCGGCAAGCAAGCAGCAGCACAGCAATACAACGCAACAAGAACCATGCAGCTGGGGTGGCAAAGTGGCAAAAGGAAGAATTCAGAGTGATTAGGCCAACCAAAGCCCGATGGAGTCCGAGCCGGAGCAGGCGGCCGGGGGAGTACCTTGTGGCAGCTGGCGGCAGACGCCTGTCCGGACCAGTATCCGGGTGCCTCAGGGGGAAGAGACGGTGCATCTCGATGTGGCTCCATGGTTCTCCCCACCCACCACGGCTGCAGGCGGCCCAGAACGGTATCGGAAGCGGCATGACCTCGGGGCCTTGCAAAGCAGAAGGTGTGATTGCTGGATTTGGTTGGACGGGCTTGAGCGCAGACGAGCGCGTGGGGTGGGTGTGCCGAGGTGGCATCGGGGCTTTCGTGGGTGTGTGGGCGTGTGCGTGGACTCTCTCGGTCGTCCTGGTCTTGGCCGTGCCGCTCCCTCGCCGCCCGGCCGAAGGGCCCATCATTGGCCGGGGCTGTTGGCTCCTGGGCCAGTGGGACGTTCTTGATTGCTGCCGCTCTTGCCGCCGGTCGCTGCAGGCCTGCATCCTACCCTACCTCGCTGGGGGACGGACCTAGAACGGACCATTAGCTGCGCGGGGTTCAACAGGGAAAATTGATCGGGGTGGCCGGGGTGGTCGGTGGCAGCGAGGTCCTGCGGCTGCTGATTTGCCGTTCCTGCCTGCAGAGAAAAGTGCCACATCACCCCGCACGCTGCGGCCGCTGCTGTGGGCTGGTCTGGACCGGCTTGGTGATGGAGGGGAAGGACAGAAGACCGGACCACAGAGAAAGACGCACACCCATCCACCACCGACCTTTGATTGCTTGGAATGCCTTGGACGACCGGCATCAGGGATTCAACCGTCTTCTCCCTGCTCGCTCGTATATCTTCGGTGCTGTTCGCCTCTTGCAGCACGCCCAGTACGAAAGACTGTAGACGTGAAATGGCGGGAGATTAGAACCGAGCCAATGAAAAGTTTAATTTGCGAGGCCATCTTTGGGCCGCCTGCTTGTGGAGCTGGAGCAAACAGCAGGCACGAAGATGCAGCAGTAGTCATCAATATTAGGCAGGCACCACATGTCGGGCTGTTTCTGCTCCGACGAATATTGATGCACTTGGCACGTCCAATGGATGCGAGTTGGGCTAATTACCACAATGTATGTAGTCGCTGCGGTGGTTTATCTGGCCGCAAGTAGCCTGCCCACCCATCGGCCTGCAGCCAGCCAGCCAGCTGCTCGTCCACCCAGGACGAGCCCGCACGGCCTGGGCTATTGCTGCCGCCAATAGGTAGAGCCATCGAAACCATAGAGCCCGGACGAAAGGCACAAACACATAAAGGAGCTCGTCGTGCCCAACCCGAGCTAGAGCCCAACGAAAGGCAAGGCACACAACCGAGCCGTTCCCAGGCGGAAAAGCGGGGTTTCGAGGGAAACGAGGCTAGCCACGCATGCATTTTCCTTCATATCCTCGCGTCTCCGTGTGAGCTAGGTAGTTATGTCCCGTTGACTGCGGATAACGCTGCGGGTGCACACAATTGTCAACATGGAACCCTCCATCTCGACCCGTTGCCCACGACATCCATGGAATGGTGCCCGGGCGCTGAACACACAGTACGAGCTGGAGAGGCACGGCATTCCGAAATATCGGCGGAGACGGGCGTGTTCAACATGGCAGTCCGCCATACGGCTCCGCTCGCCCAGCCCATGCTTTTGTTCTAGTTGGTTCAGCCTCTGGCCGAGTCCAAGCGGACGGCTGCGCTTGGCTTGGCTGCCAGCAGCCATGCGTGTTAAGAACAGCAACGGGCGTGGCTTGTGTACCAAGAACAGCAGCAGGCGCGGCCTGCGTGACCTTTGTACGACGGCGGAGCCTTGTGTCCATCCATAGAAGAACCGCTGAGGCGAAGGAGTGTGTAGAAAAAAGGGGTGGTCAGACAGAGTCTCCTGGGGAGCAACAAGGCGTTAACTATGATGCCGAGGTGGAGACAATGGCTTCAGAATACACACACCTCTCTTCCTCCTGGTCTACAGCCCCGATGAGTGTCATTTCGGGTTTTGGATGCTAGAACCCTGCCCGCCTGGCGCCATGTGGAACAGAGAAAAGTATCTACTGTGCAAACTCCAGCCTTCCCAGCCGTCCTTCCTAAGCTTCACGCCAGACATGTGGATTAATGCCCTTGTATTTCGTATTATCACGCCCCTCGGGTTTCCCCGTCCGCCTTGGCTCCAGCCCAACGCCGTGCCGGCGGCCTGTCCCTGTCGATGGAGGCACTGGTTATTACCTGCTGCTACAGCGGCCGACAACCTCGGTTGAGCAGGAGAGACGCTATTACGGAATGCCAGCCAGCACAGACTGCCTGGTCCGTACTCGGCACTTGGCATTGTGAGGTGGCCAAGTCAACACAAAGAGGCAGAACACAATCCTAAGTAATTCCTCCCGTTTGCGGCCAAGACGTAACCTTCGAACAGCCTCTGCCACCTCTGGAAAGCCATTGAAAGTTCCCAGTTCATGTCACGGAAGCAGGCGTGATAAATTGTCTCTGGTCGATGTCACCAAGCCGGGCTTGCGGGCCCCATGTTTGCCCGCCGGGAAGGCAGAGTCCATGTGCAGGGAGACGGTGCCATCTAGTGGCAGGTCTACAGTGGATAACGAGCGGTGTGCTCGTTGTGCGCCGGGAAGCGTAATGCTGGCTTCAGGGGACTTCGTTGTAGACGTTCGGTTCGGTCCACATGGCGTCGATGGCGAAACTTTGGCTCCGTTGCAACACACAGACGCCAAAGGCTGTTCGCATTTAGAAAGTCATCACAGAATCCACGACGCAGTCAGTTTCCCAGAGGGACACATCAGAGTCGATCAGCATCTCATTCATTCCCGTCTTTGATATCACATCCAGATACGCCCTACCCACATACCGTCGATGTGGCGGACCCCCGCCAGTCTCGCCAACGTCCACGTTGTGTTTCGAGGGCTTCAGACGCCACAACAGCCCAGGTAGTCAGCGGAGCAGTTCTTCAGCTGTCATGTCGCAAAGCACTCCCTCTAAATTAGACACTTTCCCTCGAACCACGTTATGAAACAGCGGCCTCTCTGGCTCCCACCGCACGCCCATCGAGTCTGAACCGGGTGGCTGGGGTTTTTTTTTTCTCTAGTTGCTTATCATTATTTTTCCATCAATCAATACTCTCTGGTGGTTTTCGTGAGGCTGGGCTCGGTAATATTGACGCTAGGACCCGTTCCCAGCCCCGGAAGACTCGTCTCCGGGGCTGCCTGGGCCTGGCGGAAATAGAACAGCACACCAACCATGACAATATCACACACGCCCCCAACTCCCAGTCAGCCTCTTGTGACACACTGTGGATGAAAATCTCAGCTGCTGGGGGGTGGGCAGGCAGGCAGCATGGTGAGATGGGTGGTTCCACAGACGAAAAAGAAAAAGTGGCAGGCGCTAACGATTGGACCCGCCCTAGTGCTCACCATAGGCTTCATGTGGTCCGGCTGGCAGTCTAGTGACCGCAGGCCGGTGCGGCCACCCGTAAAAACCTGCCCGCCGCAGAAAAAACAAAACTAGCCAAGGGCACTGGTAGCCAGCCCCGGCGGACGGGCTGACAGGGGCCATGTGGGCGCGCGACGATACAACGACAACGACGGCGGAAGAGCTAATTTTGAACTAGCAAAAGGCCGGGCCCATCAGGCATACTAGCACGTAAACACCACACCCCCACAAGCCGACTTTTACGGGTACCCTGCCCTGGCGATGGTCACACTGGCGAGCACAGAGCATGGCCGTCGCTCACGTGTATCACCGCACTTTGCCAGGTCCGCCGACGCCAATAGCTGCAGTGGGTGGTAGGTAGCACGGGACGAAAGCAGAGAAAACGAGAGCGAGCGAGTCACAAAACACACACATCATCCGTACATCCGCCGCTCGGCCGCCGGCACAAACCTTGCCAATGTTTTTCGTTGTGTGCAAACGGTTTCCTCCGAGAAAGGCCATGTAGGGCCCCATCTCGTGTTCCCCAGCGTTCGTCAGCAAGGCTTATTGTCAAATCGAACACACGTACGTAGGGAGAAGCCTGTCGATGTCGGGGTTGCATGTTCGTCGGCAGTTCCATTCCACCCTTGTCATCTCGTCTTTTCCCACGCATCGCCTCAACCTTGTTTTCACTTCAACGCAAGCCGGCGCGGAGCGTGGCGAGTGGGCTCATCGCGGGAGGCGGTCGCGCCGGGAACTCCATGTTCAGACGGGACACGGTAAACGGCTGCGGGTTTCAAGGGCGGCGGGAACGGGAATAATTAGCGAAGGTGTTCGTATAGACGGACACATCAATATCATGGAACCACCCTATCTACACGATATTGCAACTGTAAGGAGTCATGCGGGAGCGGGCCATCACTGTCAGTCAGTCCGACCTCCCGGACAAACAGACGAGGACGGAAAGGGATCCAGGCCATGGATCTTCCCGGACACGTATTCACACGCGGGTGGGTGACCGACTTTCCGCTCGGCTTTAACCGTTGGTTGCATGAAAAGAGAACGAGTTCGTACCAAGGCAGCATGCAAAATTTCTCGCAAGGCAGGCAGCAGCAGATGCTATTAGGTTCTAAACTGGTCATCATACCACCCTGTAGTGGAAAAGGAGCGCGAGAAGTGAAAGGCAATGGGCAGGACCTGTCATGTTCGTGTCTGACAGTCCCGAGATAGAAGTCAAAGGAGCAAAGGAGGACTGTCCTAGGAAAGACAAAAGGCAACAGGGAAAACATCGCTTCCGCCACACCACCATTCCCACCGTCGTCTCGCTCGTCAGGTCTTTTTGTTGCTCCAGCGTCGCAATCCACCACCGATTTTCCTTGGACGTCGACCATCAAACAACGGCCCACATATGAACGGAAAAGGAGAGAAGAAAAGCTTGCGAGAAGGGCCACACACACCCGGGCTGAGACCGTCGTCGATCCTTTTTGGTTTGGTTTTTTTTTTGTTGTGTTTTGGGTTTTTTTTTTTTCCTCCCTCGAGTGGAGGACAAAGAAGAAAGTAGACCCAAGGAAAAAAGGAAAGGTCATGTCCCATCATAGACCATAGGGCCAGGAGCCCAGCAAGGTCTAGGCCCACACGCGACTCAACCATGAGTCACGAGTATCGGGCCGCCCATACATGGAAAGAGGAGCGTCGCTCAAGGAAAATAAAACAGGAACAATAATTAGAGGCGCGACACGGCAAGTCAGGACGACAAGGAGAATCGTGGATAAGGGAAAAAGACCCGACAGTTATGAAATTCATTTGTTATCCGCCCACCACAGGCCCCGAGTGTAGTCGCCTGACCTGACCAAAAAGAAAACCAGTACTAGTAAGGAAATAAAGGAAACCGTCCAGACATCGCCGTGAGGCGTGAAATACAAGCTCTTAACCGCCCACCTCGTGTGTGCCCATGATCGTGGCGCTGAGAAGGAAAATGAAATCGTAGGAAATACGCGACCAGGAAAGCCCCCGTGTACAAGCTTCGGGGCGGTCGAAAAAGAAAACATGAAGCTGTCAACAGTACTATGACCGATAACTGGCTAAAACCAGGGGAAAACCGTGCGGTTGGGGGAATCATAGGGAAAGAAGAGGGCATTTGTTGCTGAAAGGAAAAAAAAAACCACCCAATTTGTTCAGTTCCCACGGACCCCGTTATTAGTGGAGGCCGTCTCTTGGGGCAAGGCTAGGCCATCCCAGACTCGGGTGGCCGGTCGCGGCCATCCCGAGGTCGCAGGCGAGACCGATGCGACCCAGAGGAAACGAAGCAAGGAGAGCAAGGAAAGAAAGTCACACGCGTCAATGACAAAGGAGATTATGGATTAGGCCTCCTGCACGACACTTGTGTGGAGGTTTAAAGGAAAGATCCGTGTTCGCGTATGAGATGAGGGACCCGCCGTCGTTCCGTTGAGAGGAGAGACCAGCATTAGGATCCTCGACACGATGGAGCCCGCCTCGGATGGGACGCGTTCAGGAGCGCCTGCCGAGGCGGCCAAGCATGAAGTTGTCGATGTTATCGCGCGACTCTCCATTGCTGCTGCCAGGGGCTGTGCGCGGGGGAGCATTGTCCATCAGGTTGCCAAGGCTCATGACGGAAGACGAGCTGGAGGGCGCAGACGCGGCGGCGGGCGCGGGCGCGCTAGGTCCGGCGACCGGGACCGCGGGCGGGCTCTCCAGGCGGGGCGGCGGGTACGCCACCACAGGCCTCTCGACGGGCGTGTAGGTGGCGACCGTGGGCGGGGTGATGCTCAGGGGCCGCGGCGCGTACGAAGCCTGGTACAGAGACGGCGGAGAGGCGCTCTGGGGCGAGGCAGGAGTGCGACGGCGCGGGTCCTCCTCGATCTGGCCCGGGTGCGGGGGAGGCAGGCGGCGGCTGTGGTCGTCGTCCTCGGGGTCGCGCTGGCGCCTGCGGCCAGTCTCGACGCGGTCGTCGTAGTAGCTTCCCGTGGGCGACGGCAGCGGAAGCTGGGGAGGCGTGTGGCGCGATGGCGGTCCCTGGGAAGCCATGGGCATGGGCAGCGGAGGTCCCTGGCTGGGCGGCATGGGAAGCGGCTGTCCAAAAGCTCCAAAGAGCTGGGTGCCCGGGGCGATCACGCCGCCCTGGATGGCCTGGACCGGGACGAAGGCCGTGGAGCCGGAGCTAACGGGCTGGAAGACGCACTCGTTGCCGGTCTTCTTGCAGTTGAGACACTTGCCATCGGCCGTGGTTTGGTAGCCACTGCACCGGATCTGATCCCAAGCAAAACAGGTGCCCATGTTAGTCACGAGAGCTGCTACAACACACGACACGAATTTGTGAAGGGGAAAAAAAGAAAAAGAAAAAAAACTGACCTTGCGCTTCCTGCAATACCTACAAGCGATGGAAGTACGCTGTCTCGGCGCGCTGGCCTGCTGCTGCTGCATGGCAGGGGCAGTGCGGTAGTCGTAGCCCATGATGCCAACCTGAGGTTGGGCGTAGGCGGCATACTGCTGCTGCTGGTAAGGGTCCTGCACCTGCGCGTAGGGCGGAGGAGGCGGTCCAGGCGGCGGCGGTGCACGGTAGTACGCGTTGGCGTCCGGAGGCGGCGGAGGCGGCGGCGGGCGGTAAGTCATGGGCTGCCTGGGATCCTGCTGCGGCAGAGGCGGCGGTGGTGGCGGTGGCGGCACGCGGGAATCAGGCAGCCTCGCGTCAAAAGCACGGCCATCGGTCAAGGCCTGCACCGGCGGCAGGCTGTAGGTCGGACGAGGCAGCGGATAGGCGCCCTGATCCGGAGAGACAGAGTAAGAGCCTCTCACGCCCGGCTCCAGAGCCGGCGGCGGACCCCTCGAAGGGCCGCTGAGAGCGTAGTCCTGGATGGAGGGAAGGGTGACGGCGTTGGGCACGTCGCGCAGATCGCGGGGATCCCGAATCACACGGTTCTGCTGACGGTCCTCTTCCTCGATGGGAGGTGGTGGGTACTGGCTGCTGTACTGGTCACGAGGCAGAGTAGGCGGCGGAGGCGGAGGAGGAGGAGGGGGAGGGAACCGTGCTCTCCTGTCGTCTGCCATGATGCCGAACTACGCGGGCTCTGGGGTCGCCTGGTTGCCGTACCTGGAGAAGGCGAGAGAGAGTCGAGTGGTCCGAGTGCGGGTTGAGCCTGGAGTGAGGAGAGTGTGTGTGTGAGGAAGACGAAGGCTGGAAAGGGCGCGGCGGGCCGGATTTTAAAGACGCGGGCCCACAACAAGTGGCAGGCGGGATGGAGCACTTTTGTGGGCGTTCCTGCCCAGAGCAGACGCTGCAGTGGCCAAACTCTGACGGCACGCACCAGAGACGGGAGGAACCTTGGTCGAATTTCGTCTCCGCAAGGGTTTTGCTGGGAGTGTTTGTTGTGTCTCTCGCGCGCGCGGCAAGAGACGCAGGCTGGGTGCCGAGTCTGAGTTCTCAGGTGCCGGAATGTAGGGCAAGACGTGTGGAGATTTGACCAAAAGGCTGAATGAGGGTAAAAAAGGAAACACAAGTCAACGACGCCAACGACGCGTCAGAGACGTGGCGAGGCGGCGGCCTCTTTTTCTTGCTGGCGCGTGCTGGTGGGCCCGCCGGTGAGTCCAAAGTAAAGAGCAACGCCGGCGACGATGCGTGCAAATGTCGTTGCTGAACCTTGAGCCGGCTATGCTTTTGGTCTGGTGGTCGAGGGCGGCAGACCAGCGGACTCCAAAAGCTGGGTCGGGCGGGCTCTAAGTAGGAAGTGGTCTCGGTCCTGCTTGGAGCGGGTTCCACGGGAAAGGACAAGACGGGGCGGGTACGAATGATGTTAGGGAAAGGAGAGACTTTTCTACTGCGGGAACTCCCTTGGCTCGGTCGGCGCACCCTACCGTGGCGCTTGGGGTTAGTCGCTGGGAGAAAAAAAAAAAAAAAAAAAAAAAAAAAAAGAGAGAGCAGGCATGCTTGGGTACAAACGAGGATAAGAACAGGGAAGAGGGGTGTGCGCGGAGAGCAAGCAAGGGGTGCTTTGCCGGGGCCGGGGGAGGAGGGTGGACGGAGGAT
This sequence comes from Magnaporthiopsis incrustans, assembly GCA_003049425.1. Lineage (NCBI taxonomy): Eukaryota > Fungi > Ascomycota > Sordariomycetes > Magnaporthales > Magnaporthaceae > Magnaporthiopsis > Magnaporthiopsis incrustans. Next base: position 77,289 of record PYSR01000041.1, on the reverse strand, counting down.
GGACCGCAGAAGGGCACACACCCCTCCTCGATGCCAAATGGGAAATGGATGGATGGCAGCAAGGGAGGCAGGGCTACACACACCCCTCGTCTCTGGCGGCGCTCGCACACTGTGCGGCTGGCCCGTTCCAGTAAAGTGCCGACCGACCCCATGCGTCCACGCCCCAACAACGGTTCCAAAACACGCAGTCGCTGACCGCCCGCTGATGAGTGAGCGTCAGAAGGACCGTTGCAGCCGCCCAGAAGCGAAGCAAGCGGCAGCCGTTAGGCGGCGAGGCAGAGAGACACGACGGACGAGACGGATAAAAAAGGGACGAAATTCAGGCAAAGGGCGATGCAGATGCAGATGAGAATGCTACCAAAGAGAGGGGAAGAAGAAGGGCAGTGTGGTGGGAGGAGACGCCAAGAGGACAACAAGGCCATCAGCCGTGATTGCAGTCGTGGGAGAGCGGCACAGACAGGCTGGCCAGGCAAACAAGAGGGCAGGCAAACAGCAAACACGGCAGAGCGAGAATACGAAGGGCGCGATCGGGAACGAGGTGGTGGGTGCGGTGGCCCTGATGCTTGCTTGCTTGGCTGCTGCTGTGGTGATGCGGCCAGTCAAACAAGCAACGGCACCACCGATACAAATGCCGAAAGAAAAAAAAATGAAGCCAAAAACACGAGCAAAAAAAAAATTGAGAAAATCAAACGCACCAATTACCTCCGCAGACCCGTGGATCGACCAGACGGACCAGGAGTGCGGCACACAAAACACACAAAACGGGCGATGCGATAGAGCCGACGCCAATCGCAAACGCGGGGAGGGACGAGGCAGAAGGAAGGCAGGCACCGAGACGCGAAACAGAAACAGCTGGCAGCGGCGTCGGGCGGGAGCACGACGAGCCGGCCTGTCGTTCGTGGGGCCGGACCGTCGGGGCGTCTCCTTTGGACGACCTTTTTCTCTCTTGGGTGCCCGTGTGATGAACGAACTTATCTGTTAGTGTTTGGGGTGGTCGCTGCCTGCTTTTGCTTTGGCGCCAGGGGAGATGCCTGTGGCTGCCACCTGGGTGGGCGGAAAGCTTGCGGCGATACTGTACAGTCGGTCTCGATATTATTAGGGGCGAGCGACCAAGTGGAGCCCAGGCTTGAAAGCTTGGCGTCGGACGGATGGGTGATGGTGCGTTGGCGGCAGGTCACAGGGTTTTTCGGTCAAGTCTTGACGAGGTGCGAGCAGGGGGTTGGCGGTTCAAATTCGGGGAAAACGACGCCGGAAAGCTCCAGCGCACCGTCGGCGGGCCATCCCCAGCGGGCGGATGCTGCTGTGGGCTGCGCCTAAACAGCGGGCACGCGTTCACGCTGCTTAGGTTGCTTTCCAGCGGTCGGATTCATGCTCGTTCTCCTCGGGGCCCGTCGCCGCAGGCAGGGCCAGCAACGATGAACACGGTGGAAAAAAAAAAACCAAATACGGCACTGCAGACGGCTTTCTCTGTGTTTATTTTCGGGCACATGCATCCATCTCACGCTGACTCCCTTGGGCCGCTCCCAAGGCCGAGGCGCAGGTCAACCTCACGCCGGGGCGCCGTTGTTTGTGTTTTGTTGTTTGTCCAGGGTGGCGTTACTGTAGACACATTATTTTTATGCCAAGTGTATGCGGGAGCGCATAAAATGGCTAACCTCCAGGAGGAATGAAGGAATTACGAGTTGCCAGATAGATACTCACGCCGGCTTCCCATCCAGGACACGCCACCGTCAGCGTCAAGCCCAAAAAAAAAAAGTCAACCCGTGTTGCTGCTCACCGTAAATGGTGACTATGGTCTTGGCTGATGACGACACAGCTGCAAGATCCCAGAAACTCGGGGCGGGTGGGCTTGAACGAACGGGCCGAAGACACAAATCTCGCGTGTGCAAATGCTGAGAGGCAGGACTCATGGCTGCCGTCATTTCGCCCGCCGTCTCCCTGCTCCCACCTGCAAGGTTCGAGCGTCTGACCTCGCTCACCGAACGCTTACCCCATTTGGCCGGCGGGCCACCACACCCGAAAGTCTGTGCGTTGCAGCGGCAACGGGTTCGCCAAAGGCGAGTGGACTGTGGATGGGCAGAAAAAGAAAGGAAAACGAGCAGGGCATGTAAAACCGTTGGCCCAAGTGCTTTTTTTTCTCCGATTTTGTGCCGTCATGAAAAGTAAGATGAGAAGGATAGGATCACAACACAATCGCCGGTTGTTGACCGTTGCTCACTCGCTCGCTCGCTCACCGTGAGGATGCGAGATTGTCGGGTGCACCAGCCGCAGAGAGGACCCAGGAGCCTGGTCCGAGGCTGCCGTAGCCGGGGCGGTATTCTAGAAGCACTGCTGCCTCGCTCCTCTCATTTAGTTCTCACCTCGGGTGGCTCCCTCGTCAGAATAAGCTTGGGCGGGGACACTGCCCGACTGCTTGCTCGGACTTTTTTGTTCTTGCCCTTCTTCCATTTTCTCGCCTCTTTTGCTCCATTTCGTTTAGTCCTCTGGTGCTCACCTCAGGGGACCAGCCCACGTGCGCCGCCTTGTCGCCTGTCCGCACTCTTGCCATGCTGCTCCCGGCCATTTTACCTTTTTGACGCATGAACATCTCGCTGCCGAAGCTCGGCGCTGGAACGCCCCCTCCCCGGCCTGGCCGGACAGGGCAGGGCTGCCTGCTGGGGTATGTAATGTGGGTGGTTGGCGGGCCGTCCAAGGGAAGGCAAGGCAGGGGAAGGGTCGCGAACTGGTGGTTGCGTTCTGCATGGTGCAAGAGTCAGGTCGAAAAAAGTCAACTGGGAGATGACGTCTTGGCCCGTAACCCGTAACCAGGGCAAGACAGGAAAACCCCCATAACGGGAGCGGCCGTCTGTTCCCTCTGACCTTTTTCTTGGTTGTACGAATTTCCCCGGGGGTTATGGTGGGAAACAAAAGTCAGGCAAGGGGGAAAGGGAAAACCACGCGGCCCCGTCAGTCTTCTGAAACCGCGTGGCTGCTGCAACAGGCCAACTTCGGATGCTTTCACACGGGCGATCGACCAGAAGGCTCCACAGGGCAGCGAACGCATAAGCAACAGGAGAAGAGAAGAAAAAGGCATAACCCGGCCCTTGGCGAGGGGATGGACGATAAAAAGACAAAAAGGATGAGACGAAAACGGTTTTGGGGAGTGTCCGCTGCCGCTGCATCGCGCACCGGGCCAGGGATAAGACGGGGAGGGAGGGCCGACAACAGACAGGAGGCGAATCTAGACAAGGCGCACCACACACACAGGCACACAGAGGCACACTCGCACGCAGGCACACGGGCACATAAGCCCGCGCACACACACACACACACACACACACACACACACACACACACACACAAGTACAAAGATTTCGCGGAGGGTTGGCCATGATGACTCTCGACGCACCGAGGTGGTGGGGGAGGTGGTGTGGACACCCGATATTCAAAGCGTGCCTGATGCATTTTGCCTTTGCGTTGCGAAACTTGCTGCGGTGAGGAATAAAGACGGCGAAAAGGCGACGACGGACGAGACGGTCAGACTGCCCTTTGCAGCGGATCCGCCGGGGCGGGACGTTCCCCGCGTGCCCGAGAACGTAAATGTGATGTATTGATGGTGACACGCAGGAGGATTGAGGCGATGCGCGCAGCCCATTCCAGAGCCCAGACCCCGAGGCTTGGCCCGCCCGCTGACATTTGTTGGTATTTACGGTACGGAGACATTTTCTGAGGTGAGCAGCACCGCGCCGCCGCCACGCTCTCGGGCCCTCGAGAAAAAGACATTGGCGCCAATATTGGGAGATGGCCACCGCAAGCAAGGGAGGGAGTTATTGGTCCGACCTGCCCCGAAGCCGATAGCCAATGTCTCAGTGCATCCGCCCAGGCTCGGGTCCCGTTGGCCGAAATGGCAAGGGAGTCATCATCTCGTCGTCACAGGGTCAGCCTGCTTCGCATCGACGCTGCGCAAGTTTTCCTTTTCGTCCGGAGCACGGAGCACACGGGATCGGGAGATTGCCGTTTTGGTTCTTCTAGAATTTACAAATCTCCCGGGGGGCGCATCCATCGTCACAAGGGTGCATGAAAGAGGCGAGAGAAAGGGGGTGGGACGATGGGCAGGGCAGCCGGCTGACCGTCTGGGGTGCCCAGATACACACATGATAGCTGTCTGCCTGGCTGTATTAACTGATTGATAGGCCTAGAGAAGAAAAAAGCGAACCGGAAGATGGAATAGAGACAAGTCGACAACAGGCACGAGGGAGAACAACAGTAACAGCGACAGCGGCCCGCTGGCACGGGAGAGCGGGCGGCGGCGCGGTTCGATTGGCTCCAGCTCCATTCTCGGCTGTGGACAAATCAGGCACGGTGGGGAATGGGAGGCGGGCCGCCAGAGACAAACAAGCAGGGCGGGCAGAGCAAAGCCAAGATACGAGGAATGCAACACTGGAAGAGAAGCGGGTGACAGACAAAGGTGGACCAGCCAGCCCCGATCGGGAATGTGTCAGTCGCTCAATCAGTCAGTCGGTCCATCCGTCGACCGTTTCCGGCCTGTCTTTTTGTCCCGTCAGCCAGAGGCCAGGTCAGCGATCTAGTGCTGGAAATGGCGACAAGATACGGAATGGAAGCTGAACAGAACAGGCAACCGACCGAGCAGAGCAAACAGGAGGCGCCAACGGGTGGGGCGTGCCACCGTCGCCCGCCTTGCCGCCGCCCGTCCGTGCCTGTGCTACAGGTAGGTCGGATGCGTGCGACACTGGATGCCTTTTCCCGCCTGGGGTCTCCTGCCTCTCCCCTGTCCGTTCGGGCCATTTCGAATCTTATTTGCCTGCGGGGGGGCGCAGCGGCGGCACCAAAGCTGAAACCCCATGCCCTTCCAGAAGGACTCGAGAATGGACGGACGCCTTTGGGTTTTGTCTGTCGAGTGCTACGCCGCCGCCGGGCTTCCCGACGGAGGGATAAAAGGCGATATTATATAGGTAGCATACATAGATGGACGGTTGCAGCCTAGAATAGGAGCGCTGGTGATGCAAGAGCGGCGTGGTGACGGGCAAACAAAAGGGGCGCGGGGTTTCAGCACACGAGGTGACGGAAAAAGGCGCGGCAGCGGCCCGAAGTCGCAGTCACAGCACACACAGCACGGCACGGCACCAGGGCAAACAAAACAGCGGTGACGTGTGGCCCCGTCCCTTTCGGCACGACAGGGTCCGCAGCCGTGCTGTTTTTCATTTGATCTTCTTGCTCTCCGATACACCAATGCAGACGGTTTCGCAGCCGCCCGCCCGGCAAAAACCGCCTTCGTGACGCCGCCCGCCCGCCGTTTGTGCCATGGCACGGCTCACGGCTCACGGCGGGTACGACGTCGGACGTGGAAAGGAGTAACCGCCGTGCGAAAAGAGGGGAGACCAAAAAGTCAAAGGATGATACGGCAACCAAGGGGGGTGACGGATGCCGGCGCACACCAGACATTGATCGACATTTCACATTCGGACGGACGCATTCATCCTGACGCCAGCGGGTGGCTTTAGGAGGCGTCGTACAGCATGGCTTATTGCCCCGTCAACCCGTTTTTGTCGCCTTGCAGTGTGCTGTGTTATGATGGAAGCGAGAATGAGGCAGAGCCGGCAGTCGACCATCGTTGGTGCTCCCCCACACGGCTGGTCGCAGCGGGAATATGCGGCCACTCTACGGCATCCCTTTTCTCCAAATGAGAGACCGCGCGTGCCGCCCAACGGCTTGCTGTCGGCTCAGCAAAAGCACACGGCACGGCCGGGACTCTTCTGCACCCCGCCCGCCCGCCTCCTTTTTTGCTCCGTATCGTTTTATTTTATTCTATTTTCAATCTGCCTCCTCATTAGGGCGGCAACATCTCGAACTGTGCATGTTTGGGGTGCCGTTTTTAATGTCTTACCTGCGTGGCAGAGGGGTGTGAACTGAGAAGGTAAAGCGAGCGGGGAACGGGCCCGGCCTGACCATTCTGCTCTGCCAGGCCCATGTCGCTTCCCTTCCATACTTCCCGCGCTGCCAGCAGAGACTTCTAATGATAGACGATGGCAAGCTCCGTGGAGAGAGGGGCTCGTTCCATCCGGATGGCCTAGCCTAGAGTCAATCGGCTCGGTCGGATACGGATGGCAAAAAAAAATCCGCCACAAGAAGACGCGCAATTGGCAGCCGTGGGGACGAGGCCACGACGCTCGGGATCCAGCAGACCGGTACCGTGTGGGCTGGTGGTGTGGGCTTGCTGCTCCCGTGACGGCAAAAGACGATCGTCTGGCAAACGGCCGTTTTTGGACTCGACGCCCACCTCTTGGAAGTGGGTAATCTCTCTTCTCTTCTGATCGCCGTCTGCCTCGAACTATTGGCCGTTTCCTGCCCGCTTCGGTTTGCCTCGTTCTCCTGAACTCGACTCCACCTCCCTTTTTCTCGTTTTCTCGTTTCCTCCCGTTCGCTAATCCAGCTTCTTCGAGGGCCAAAGCGTGTGACGATGCGTGTGATAACACCCCTGACCGTCAGCGGCGGCGTGCCAACCCTGGCGCATCCCCGCGTCTCGCAGGTCACACCAGTTAGCTAGTCGGGTGGCGGCTGGCCGAAACGCGGCTGCGTGCTCGGATTGCTGGCGGTTTTTTTTTTCTTGTTTACGAGGAAGACGCAAATGACAGCATCATTCTTCTAGTGGCGGGCCCACGAGATCCGTCCGCCCAAAAAACGACGCCAGCAAGCAAGCTCCCGCGTGCTGGATCGGTCACCAAATAGCTGACCGGTTTGCGGGTGATGTACCTGTATGCGTACGAAATCGAATCGCAGCCGACGGACAACACGCGTGGCAGGGCCAGGGGTTATGGTTGCGCCACACTGGTTGGCTGTGCAGTAGGTATGTATGTATGTATGCATGTATGTATGTACTGTGCTTGTGCACACACTCACGCTCGTTCTTGCACCCACACGCCGTTCATCGTGATAAAGCTCGATCCTCTCGCGCACAACAGGGGTAAAATGGAACGACCGATGCGTTCTCCGGAGCAACCTGGGTATGGCGCTGGCCACTGACCGCTCAACGCCCACGGACCCTAGCGCGCACACGAGATTGCGCCCCCTCCCTTTCCATTCAGCCCAGGCTGGTGGGCTGCGTCACCACTTCGCATTGGCATCAAGAGAGAAGAGAGCGGCAATCGACAAGGCAGAGGAACGAAAACTGCCGACGTGGGATAGGTGGAGCGGCGAAACCGGTCTCGCCTAGCCCAACCAGCCCAGCCCGTCCATCGTGGACGTCTCGGGCTTCGCGTTTCTGCCGCCCTTGGGCCACACACACACCCCTGGCCTTGCATCTCACGGTTCCAGCAAATGGCAGGCTGCCGTCCAGGGAGAATGCCAATCTCCACAACAAGCCCGCTGAGTGGTAGCGCCTTTTTCCCTCTTCCCTGCCGGACTCTTGCTTAGCGGCTGGGTGACCGCACGGCAAGCCCCACAGCCATCGTTTCCGCCCTCCCGCCTGGGTGGGAAAAGCTGGGGCCGACACGGCGGTGTGGTGCCGTCAACCGATCGGCAAGACTCAAGCGTGGTTTATTTCTCGTTCTCTCTCCCTTCGCAAGCAGAGCCAATCAGGCCCCTTGCCGCAGCCTGGCCACCCAGGGCCCACCCGCAACCAGTCTCGCCATTGGAGACTTGGACGGAAGAAGGCGGGGGATGCTCGAGAGAAGAAAGGAGCGTCTTGCAGAAACGGCCGCCAGGGATGCTGGTAGTGGACTGGAGCCGGCAGGAGGAGTCTTTCTCTTCATGCGCCTCTCATCACAGCAACGCGACTGGCGGGCAGCCCTTGACACATCACAAATCTCGCGCTCGCTCCTCCTCGCTGCCCCTCCGCAGCGCCACCACCAAGACAAGACACGCATATAAGCGATTGGCAGCAGCAGCAGCGGCAGCAGCTAACTCTCGGTCTTTGCGGGCGTTTTTGCCCTTTTCCGACCACGCACGCACATGCCTGGATTTACGGCCATTCCTCTTTCTGCCTACCTTGGCAGACACACGCGGCGCCCCGCCCCTCACAACCGCAGCCCCCTGGTCCCCCAGCTCGCTTGACCCTGGGCCAGGACCAGTTCATGATGCGCACGCTAAACCTAGCCCCGAAAGTAATCCCCGTCCGCCCCAGCATACGATGAAATGAAAGGGTAACCTGATTTTTGCGACCCGCCGCCGCGCGAGCGGGCCGCGGGAGGGCGATGAGCAACAGCAGCAGACCGACCGACCGTTTCGTGGCCCACATGCGTGCGGTCTTTTTTTTCTGTTGGAACGAGCTGAACCACCGTTGTGTTTATCCCTTGCGCCGGCTCGCGCACTTCCTACACCACGCCACCACACGCCACAGGTCCGCGCGCGCCGCGACAGAAACAAATTATGCCGCTTGTCGAGGTGACGATCGGGCTGTGTATGCACTAGTAGGTGGAATGGCCCGTCTTTCTTTTCGCCCAGGACAAGCACAGTACAGCACCCGCCCCGTCCCCCTGGTTCCTTGGCAGCGGCGGCTGGCTTGGCTTCCACTCGACACGGTACTACCAGGTATACGTTTTACGGGCTGGGCGGGTCCCCCAAGCCAGAAAGGGCTCTGCACGGTCAAGTGATCTCGCCTGACGCCATTTTCGTGCCGCCGGCCGCCATCCTTTTTAGGCTCATCCCGTCACGGTGCCCACCCCCCCGCGTCCAGGCCTTGCCATTGGTCGGGGCTGCTTGTCCACACCTTCCCCTCGTTCGAATCCGTATCGGTGTTTTTTCCCTTGCGTCGAAACGGTCATGGATGAGAAGGCAGCCGAAAAGCTTGTCTTTTTTTCTTCTCTTCTTCCAAGCCAAACAAGAACCTGTCATGGATGACGACTGACAAGTGTCTTTTCTGTCTCTCCCGACTCACTCGCTTGGCCCAGATCCGATTGGTGGCGTGGTGCGGAAGAAAAGTTGAGAAGAAACCTGAATCGAGTGAGGCTGGTCTTGCCCACCGTCCAGTGTGCCGTCGTGCCCGAAAACCTGAACCTGGCCGGCCGCGGCTGATTGGAGAGAGGGAAGAGCCGAAAAGGCGCGAGCGACGAGAGATGACGGCCCAAGCGGCCGCGTACACATCATAAGCCAGGGGTATCCCAACTGCGGATTTGACAGCTGTCCCCGCTGAGGGCGTCGTGCGCAGCCAGCCGCCAGCCGATCATGTCGGTCGACCCTGTGTGCGTAATCGGGGCTGGGATGCCCAACTCGGGTCTGGCCCAGTCGAGCCCAGCGGGGATGTCTCGGAATAATCAAACAGCTGCCTGCTATTTTTTTTTCTTCTTCTTACTACGGGTGTGTGAGTGTGTTTCCTCATTCCTCGCCGATGGATCGGGTGTGGGTTTGCCTGCGGCGTGCGCCGACACGCTTCTCCGCTTCACCCGGTGCTATTAGATGTTAGATGCAGAGGCCTTGTGTCTTTGCTGTGTTTTGCGTCGCTATCCCTCGCTCGCGCCCGAAAACAATAAACAGGATGGCGGGCGGGGAACCTTTCGCTGCGGCTCGCCCGATTCGGCCTGACTGGCCCGCCCGCCCGCCACGGCAGCACCGAATACGCCTGGTTTTCGCGAGCGAGTCACCGAACACGAAAGGTGGGTGTTGGCGGTTGGTCACCCTCGGCACCGACAGTCGCCCCTCGCTTCTATTCCCTCCGTAATTGCGCCGTGCTGTTGGTGGCCGGCCCCAGGCAGGATCATCCCATCGATCGCACAGCGTCAGCTTTGCTTTTTTGTTTCGCCTTTATCCCCGCAGGGCGTGCTGTTGGCGCTTTGCTCCTTGCAGCGCCGCAATCCCAGCTTGCAATTTCTTCCCGTGTTCCTAATTTTACACCATCTTTTTCGTCACTGCCCACCGTGCTTCTTTGTGCACGCGGAGGATTTCGTGGCTTGCGTTGCCGAGATGCTGCCTGCCTTTCGAGAAGACAGCCCCAACCACCCCTGGCTGGCCTGCTTATCTTTGTTGTTGTTGTTGTTGTTGTTGTTTTATTCTACGCGGCGGGCGGGCCTGCCGCGCGCTTCCGTGCGTCCTTTTTTCATCCCCTGGGCTTTCAACATGGAACGCGATCCTCCTGCGGCAGCCCAGCTGTGAAAAGCCCCTTGCCTTTGCTGGAAGCTGTTGCATAGGCGCAGCCGTAAGAGGATAAATCCCCCTAATGCAGGAGTGGCGGTCGGTGTGCCTTACTGCTTACATCTGGCACCCATCACGATCTGCAGGCGGAAACGCTGGTGGGTTTTGTCGGCTCGGGCACCCGCCTCATCCGTCGTCTTGTACCCGACTGGCGGGCTTTTTCCTCGTATCGTTTCTTTCATTTTTTTCTCCTTTCTCCTATGCTATTCATCATTCATCCTCCGCATCGATGTCGAGGCTCGCTCACCGGTCGAAAGTGCGGGAAGCAGAGCCGCAACCCAGCCCCCTTGCCGATGGAGAGACGCAAACAAACACACAGGGCCCCATGTCATCTCATCCTTGATGTGATTCCCACGCTCCAGGCTCAAAGAAGATGTGATGAGTCGACGACCCCGGGCCTTGTTCGGGTTGTGAGCTTATCGCCGGAATGAAATTGGCACACCGCTTTTCCCCACAGCCGTCGCTCAAGCCAGGGCAAATATCTTGAAATTGCAACCGAGAAACTAACCCTTGGAGCCGGCTTTCTCGGCGGCAGGCAGGCTCATTTTGAACCGGAAAGCCGGGTCGGTCAGGAGAGCTGATGGGAACTAGGCAGGCAACGGCTAGCACAATGCCACCGGTGCTCCCGCTAGAAAAAAACTAGCACTCGTCGTGTGGCTGGTCAGGTGATGCTGCGTTCCTGTCCGACGGCTTGAGACCACGAGTAGTTTATCTGCGAGGCCATCTTCTCCTTTTATGTGATTTATCCGGGCATTTCTTTGCGACATGCGATCCTCCCGTGAGATTGCACGGTTTGTGAGGGGCAGCGGGCGCTAACCAATGCATTAATCCTTAGTCCGCTGTGCACGGTTTGGCGCCCGAATACTTGGGCTATAAGCATGGGGCAGCATCCGATAAGAAGGACAGGGAAACCCGGTGCAGATTTGTGAATAAAAATAAAAACAAAAAGCAAGCAGGCCCGATCAGATGCCTCTGACCAAGCTCATGCCCGGGCCCTCATGGTACGGCAACACGCCCGTCCTGTCCAGCTGCATGCCGGGGTGGGGTCCTGAGCTCCCCAACACAAGCTTCCCTTCCCCGCCCCGAAAGCAAAGCCGTGACAGGCGGCCCGGCAGCCCACATGACAGGTTTTGCCCCATCCAGTCCGAGTCGTTGTGGACGTCGAGCAGCAGCCACGAGATGCTCGAGTCGGCACGCACCATAAAAAATGCCAGTCCCGAGACGCTGTCGCAGCTGTCGTCGAGTCGAGGAACAAGATAAATTTGATGGTGGCAGTGCAGCTAGTAGGGGGGCGGAAAGTGTCAAAAATCTTCGGGTACACATGCACACGGTGGAGAGCAGAGATGATGCCGGCGCCCGACGTCGTGTCTCGGGCAACTCCCCAATGGCAGCGACGGGGTGTTACTGTTACTTGATGTGACGGCTCCTATCCGTCTGCTTGGGCCTTTGCTCGGCAGTGTGTGTCTCGGTCAAATAAATTACCACCCGTTGCAGCTGGGATGCGGACTACGTATGCAGTGCCAGCTCATCCGCCCAGCCCGTCCATCGCCTGCGAGCCACTCGTTCCCATTTTCCTTCCTTTTGCTGTGACACAGGGCCACCATCATCCTTCCCATCCTTCTTTCGTCCAGCCCGGATGCATATAGTTACGGCCGGCAGCAGGACCCCGCAGCGGCGCGTAGAAACATGCACGGTCGTGGCCTTGACTCCTGCGGCCCGCTGGGTGAGAGACATGGGAGGAGGTTTGCCCTGCGCGCGGTGGTGCAACTCTAGGCGAGGGACGCCAGAAACCTTGCTCGTGCGGAGGTTATCCTGGGGCGGTATTCAGGGTATACACGTAACGTACACCCTCTCACCAAGACGTCCGTCCGTGTTGGCTGCCGTATTTTTTTTTTTTTTTTTCGTTTTATTTTCTCTTGCGCTTTGCCGCTCGGCGGCGCTGCAGGTCGTTACGCTGGACTATTTACACTAGCTCCAATACACAAACCCACGCGGGGCAAAGCAGGACAGGACAGGGAAGCGACGCTGACCAGGACAGGCTGGTACGGCTTTTTTCTGATCTGTAAATTATGACCATCACAGGGGTGTTATCGGACGTGGCTTTGCGCGCACTGCATCTTTGTTTCGGCTTCCTATTAGGGCGCATCTGTGCTCAGGCTCTCCTCTCCCGCTTAGCTTTTAGTCTGTTGCACGGAATATCGCGCCCAGGTCGCACGTGAGAGACGGGGCTAGCGACGGTTCCTAGGCCACCTAGCGTGCCAGAACAGCAGAACGCTAACTAGATAATTAGCAGATTGCGAATGTGCGGAGATGGCCGTCCGTCAAAACACGCGCCCCGTCCGTTCCCGATCCCACGGGCCCAAAACGACGCGGCCCAGTGGCGGCGCACTATCAAAACAATAAAGAGACACTAAATCAGACCCGACAGCAGCCGCTAGAAAGCGAAGGTGGTCGGGCCTGTGTACGGGCGGCTGAGATTGGGCCTTTGGATACGTGCCCTTTGACCTTGTTGTTGTGCCTGAATGGACGGGTACGCTGGTGTCAGGTCAGACGGCCCCGCGGCGCAGACGACGAGGTATGCGGAACAGCGGCACGGGAGGCGCCTCTGGGCTTGTTTTGGTCTTTTTTTAAAATCGAGATTACTACTGCTTTGCTCGTTGGTTTTTCCCCTTTTTGTAAGCGCGGCACGGTTCTTGTATCCGCACACTATCTTTTTCTGCCTCACCGCTTTGATGCTTTCGCGAGCACCCGCCGCCAGACCAAGGGGCGCCACCACGAGGAAAACGGCCTGGGGCTAAGAAGGGATGACGGCATGGTCCCTGAAGCGGCCGGCCCAAGGCACGGCGAACCGTCTCAAAGAAATCAAACAAAGACGGAACCGCGCACTAGCCTTTGCTCACCGACATTTTTGCCGCTGTCCTGGTGGCGGCCATTTTTTTGTTGTGCTGCTCGGGACTTGCTGACCTACATGCAGCATCAGCATACAGGGGTCGTATTAGCCAAGCGCTACATTAGGCGGGAAACGGTCTGAGCGGCCACGAGACTCTTCGGTAATTGACAAACGGACTCGGGTGGTCGATATGAGATGTGAGTTGCTCGCAGTCGTGGCCTAACTTGAGCCAGTCCCCAGCCGCACGAACACCGAACCAGCCAACCACCACCGCATCCTGCGATCCCCACTGAACTGGCTTGCACAACTCGACCGCGGCCAAAAAAAAGTCGCTTCCCCAGGGGCTAACCCCAGTCGCGGTAAATCACGTGAGCGCTGGCTCCTGCGATCCACTTGCCGCTCCGTTGGCCTGGATCTTGCGTGTGGTAGCTTGTGCGCCCGTTGCTAGTCAGTCAGTAGCCAGCGATGCGGGACCGTAGCGCATGGAAGATTGAGCAGCCCAGACGAACAAACGATAAGCACCGGAGCAGGCAGTGAGTGATACGAAGCGGGAGCGAGACAGAAGCAAGAGTCCGATAACAGGGTGTGAGTGAGCGTGTGGTTAACAGACGACATATAGCCCGCGCGGCGTCACCGTTCTCTCTCGGTCGATCATCAATGCCGTCTTTGCTGACATGCACCCCACCGGCTGCCAATGTGGGAGGGAGTTCGCTACCAGGCATGACCTGGATGCCCCTCCGACAATCTCGTCGGGGGAGACGTCGCCAGCGGGGCTTTTCCGCAGCCTGATCCCTTGCACCCAACCCGCAAGCAGGCACACCCCCTGGACGCGATGGCTGCCATTTTCTGGTCCCCTCCTGCCGGCTGGCTGGTTGGACAGGTCGGAACGGCGCTAGTGGGCGGGCGGTGGTCGAGTACAGGGATGCAGGACCAGACGGGGAGGCGGAGAAGAGACGGCTTTTCCGTCCGCGAATGGAGGAGGAGTGCGAGTGAGTGCAGGCGGGATGCTTGCTGATGGGGCTGAAATTTTCGGACATCCATGAACGCTGATCCAATTGTTTTCGGGCTCGCGAGACCTCGTGTCGGTACCGAGGCTTTGTGCTGGCCTGTCTTCCTGCCCGACACCCCACCATTTTTCACTCAAGCCATCCACCCGGAAAGAAAGAGAGAAAGGATCGACTCGCCCGAATCCATACACGGCTCCATAGGTGCAACAAAATAGGGTGACGTAGCCGGGCCGCCGGGCCAGTACTCGGTCGGTTCTAGGGCTAGGGATGCAGAGGACGTCCAGGGCGTCACGTCCGGTGCGGGAATGGGGAGACGGATTCTTGGAAATGCTGACTGCATGAGGCTGCAAGCCACAAGTCACACCACACACACACTCCCACGCACACACATACACACACACTCACAGGCACACCCACCGGACCGCGGATTTTTGCCTGTTTCTCCCGCCCGACCAGTCCTTTCGTGCTCCTGTTATCTCCCTAGCACGCTTTTCCCCGTTTGGGCCCTCCTTCGTCGGTGCAAATGGCGAGATGGAAAGAGTGTGTGTGAGAGAGCCGAAACCATTGGATTTTGTGGCTGGCTGGCATGTGGGCAGGGGTGTCGGACCAGTCCTCCGCCGCTGGGCTGATTGGCTCTGCGCTCTCCAGCCGCCCTGGCTGCCAGAAGCGAGCTGCTAACACGGGAGTCTGTGTGTGTGAGTTTTCGTCCCGATGCACCCTCCAAGGACAAGGCAGGGCAAACATGTGAATGAAAAAGCAAACAAACCCCGATTTGGGGGAGCCGTCAGAACTCGGGCAGCACAACAGACACGCCAAACATGCACGGCGCAAACACAAACACAACAACCCACTCACACACAGCCGGATCAGATTGATCCGAAAGAGAAAAACAAAGCTGGTCGGCCCGCTTCCTCATTTCGATTTATCAGCAAGCAGGCGACCTGGCCTGGCCTGACCTGGCGGGAATGGCCCGGCCCAAGGCTGTGGAATAAAAACAACTAGCGCGTGTACAAAACCAATGGTGGCTGGTTACAAAACGCGGCATGGCACTCCTGGCAAAAACAGACAAACCGGAGGGGGAGGCGGAGGGGCGTGTGCCCCATCCGTCCGCCGTCGCATGGTTGGTCAGCTTCGCCCACTGTGTACGCACCCGGGGCAGGCTAGGCTCACACCCCCTCCCACCCACCTCCCGCATTCCCCCACAGTGCATGTATTTTTTTTATTTTATTTTTATTCTGCGCAATCCTCTCTGCACAGGAGAATGCGATGACAGTGCGACCCTCCTTTATTTTTATGTACGGCTCTCCCTTTTGCTCATCTGCCCGGGTCCAGGTCCCATCGCGGTTGAATGAGTACCCGAGGGAGGGAGGGGAGGGGCGATGATGCAGGTGCGGTTGGTTGCAATGGTCGGACAGACATGGGCCTGGACCATGGTCGACCTCGACCCGCAGGCATACGTAAAATGCACTCACACCTGCAACATATTCCCAGCGCGGATAGGCGGATTGGAGCAGCCAAGGAGGAGGACTACGCCACAGGAGAGGCCAGCGAAACTGCCGCATGGAGTGCTGCTTGTGCCGTGTTTGGCTCCTCCATGTTTCTGCTGCCGCCCGATACCCAATACCACCCCGTCACTGTCTGCTTGTTCTGACCTGTCGATTCGGCGCAAACAAAGAGCCGTGTCATCCAGCCGACATGACAGACGACCACCACTGTTTGGTGACATTCTATGATGATGCATGCGGCAGCAGCAGCAGCACGTTTCCGACGGACAAATCGCGAGGACGGGCTGAAGGCAGAAAAGGGGGCGGGCGACGGGCATGTTCCCAACAAAAAGGCGGGCGGCGTCAGGCCACAATGGTTTTTGACTTCCAGGCAGCTTTTGGTTTTTGTTCCCTTGGCTGCGGAAGGGAACCCAGGGACGGAAACAGCACAGCCAGACGGCAGAGTGGCAGGGCAAGGCACCGCTAGACGTCCCAGCCAGGGGAAAGGCGCGGCCCATTCCGAGCCCGCAGTGTCAAGCTGAATCTCGGGGGCTCCACGCTGACTGAGTCATGGGGGCTCGGTTCCCACGATTCTTGACCGGCTTCATTCGTTTTTGCCTTTGCTTTGGAAGAAAGACCCCGCTTCTGGCGCCTGGGCTCCGAAGAGCTGCAAGGGAGCCAAGCCGACGATGAGTCGAAACGCGGGCAAATGGAGATCGGCAATCGTGTGATTATTTTTTTCTTATTCTCTTCCTTTTGGGATTTATTACCCAGGTTGCATGCCACAACGTCACCACTCTCACAAGGGCCCACAGCCCAACCTCCCGACCGGCGAATTGCCTGATGTGGACGCGGGTTTCCGTCTTGGGCGTCATGGCCGAGGCGCCCACCCTTGCTCTGTGGCGGCTGCGGGGTGCGAGCCATCACAGCAAAAGCCAGAGTGCGACCAAGATGCTTTTTCCTTGCCTTTGGCTTCAATCAAGCGTTGCAGTCGCAGTCATGCAAGCAAACCCTCTCGGGGAAAGAATAACAGTACGCCGAGCCCGACCGATTGTAGGGGTGGGAGAAAAGAAAAGAAGAAAAAAAAAGAAAGAAAGAAAAGCTGCGCCCGATTGCCTCGTCAGCAGCATCCACCACAACTCGCTGGGCTGCTGCCAACGTCGGGCCTGTGCAGCTGCAGAGCCGGCGTCCTTGCGGTCGAATCACAGCATCCACGGCGCGAGGCCCAGTTTATCGCAAAGAGGGGAGGCGGGCCGGCCATACGACCGGTCTGTTCCCGTCTCACTTCTCGTTTCGCTGCTTCTGCTCCAGATGGGGCTGGCTGTCGCTTGGATGGACGGATGGGCTGTCGTCATGGATGCCCACCAATGGTGGCCCGGCCGATGCGGTGCAGCCAAACGAGCGCCGTTGCTCGATCCTGGGCACCAATCTCGATGGCGGCATCCTGCCGACCGGATCATGGGAAGCCGTCGACCACACCCTGCTGCCAATTTTTTTTTTTTCATGACATTATAGTACATAACATCCTCTGCTTGCTCCCTTCTCGTTCGCAGCTTGATGCCAAGCCGGGCGTGTAAGCGAGGGAGGGAGGGGCGCCAGAATGAGTCTGTCCTTGTGATGATTCAAGGATGGAGGGGAAAAAAAAAGAACATCTGAGGCGAGGGCGGCGAATATGCGCTGGCAGCATCTCATTTGCCCGACCGTTGTTTGCTCCAAGAGCGGACCTTTCAAATCAGCAAGCCGCTTTTTGCCGTTGTCGGTTCTCGTTTTCTTGGCCATGCAGCAGGCGGACGGCGCGGCAGTTTTGGTTCGCCTTGGTTCCTCCTGCGGCCACACCAATCCGGAGTCGTTGCCGTCATCGAAAAAGGATGCTGCTGCACGTGAACACCACGCCTGTGGCCAGAACCTCGCGTCCCCAATATATGCACCGTCATAAATCATCTGCCTGCGTGGTGTGATTTCTGCTGGGGTGCCCAACGGGCTGCCCGCTCGCCATTCGCCCGCCAGCCCAAGAGGCTTTGCCGGGCGCCCGAGTCTCGCAAGGAAGGGAGCGGCACAGCGACGGGGGGGGCTCGGGACAAGGCGGCCCAGAGTGGTCTGGGCCACAACCTCTGGGTGTCACGACGTTGCCGACGATGCAGGAATAGATGAAAGCGTCTTCTCTTCTACTGGCAGAAGCCGCCGGATGGGGCCAGCCAGCCATCCACTGCAGCATCCTTCGCGTTCTTTGGCGTTTCTCCTTCTCCCTCTTCTCGACGAGGGATCTGAGTGGCGGGCGCACCCTATATCCGACTATCACACATGCTGCTCGGCGGCGAGGAGGAGAGGGGAAGATTTAGATTGGCATTTCCAATACTCTGTCGTCTTGCCGATTTGGCTGCGTCCCGCATCCCGGTACTGTACGTACTCGGGACCTAGACCAAGCCTATTGCAGAAAGCGCAGCCTTGCTGTTTGGACAGCGCACCACACCCTCTCGCCTCCCAGTCCCATCCATCCATCCCATTGGGGAATACCCGGAAAGGGGTGGTCAGGTGGCGCTGCAAAGGCGTCGCATCCACGGCGCAAGCGAGATGTTGTATGCAACGGCAAGAAAGGACGACGACTCGACGGCGACGACGGGCTTTGACAAGGGCCCGATCGCAGATGCCGCCGCCGCGAGGCAGACCGGATTCCGCAGATGTGGATGTCGGACGCAGTGGACGGTTGTTGGTTCGAGCCAGCAACGAGAACCAGCAGTAGCAGCGGCGGCGGAGCGGCGGCAGGGCGGCAACTAACGGCAAGCATCTACCTAAAATCGCTGGGGCTAGGTACAGCACCGCTACCAGCGAGGGGCTAGGGCCAGGCCGGGCTCCTTTCTTCCGCTGACCGGTTACAATGAAATCCCCACCGTTTTTTTTTTTTTTTTTTGTTTTTTTTTTTTTTTTTTGACCGTGCCAGCCAGCCAGGCCTCTCTATCCCTTCTGTTTGGTCAATAAACATAAATCTATGACACGCACATTTCGGCCTCAGTCCTGCCGATTCGACTTGCAGCCTCTCGTTGTTGATTAATGGACGGCCGCACCAAAGGTTGCATCGCGGGTAAAAGAAACAGCCGCTTCCAATCAAGGACGGGGGGACAGCACACAGCACATCCAAAAAGAAAAACAGCCCCGCCCGTGCCGCCGCCGCCCGTTGGCGATCTTCCCGCCGGCCAGAGCGGCCACTTGCCAAGCCCAACCAACCAGAGCGGCACCGAGGCGCGAGCCGTGCACGGGGGTGTGGTGGGTGGGTTCAAATGGCACCCTGTGCTGACTGGCCGACCTGTTTTCTGTTTTTGCCGTGTGTACATCGCAATCGCATTTCGATTCCCTTTTTCGCTGGTTTTTTCCCATCGAGGACATTCGTCTTGGCTGCTTACGCACACCCTCCTTCGCTACGCATCGCCCATCCCTTTGCGTATACACACATACATAAATATCTGTCGGCCTTATTAACCCATCGGCCAGTTACAGAGCGTCGGCAAGAAGAGGGTGGGTGGGGTTTCTGGCCGTAACGAGCAAGCCGGGAGGGCCAGACCCCGTTGTTTGCCAGAGAATTGACAGAAAGAGAAAGACAGGAAAAAAAAAAAAGACTGGCGGGCCAAGGGACGCACCGTCATCACCCCACCGACGCGATATGCACTCCAGACACACCACGGGACGTCACGAGAACAAAATCGAAGCAGCAGGGGGTGCAGAGGCTTTTTCTCGGGCTCAGGCGGGGCCACTGCCGAATCAATATGCGGGCTCGGTTTTCTGCCCGGTGCTGGAACGTGGGTCCCGGCCTTCTATTCGCTGCGTGCATCCTGCTCCTGCCGCCGCCGCTCGTTGGCTGGGCCGGGCCAGGCTGGGCCGCGACGTGCAGCGTGCGTGCGTGAGGGATTTATTTATTTGGCAGTCCATCGCCTACTGTACTTTCACTCGCTTCGACGGCCACTGCTTGCTACGCATCTCCGTCCATCCCTCCCTCCATCAGCCCAGAAGCCAGGGCCGGCGGCCCAGCCCAGGCCCCTCCCATCGCCGCCGGCGGACGCAGAGTAAGCACAGGGTAGTATAGCACAGGCGCGTAGCAGGTTTCGTATTGCCACCCCGTATATATCGTATATGAGATGTGATGATGCGTGTTTGCGTGGTGGCATTGGTGGCGTGAGCGACGTACCGGAAATGGGAGATGAGGGTCGTGTCGTCGGGTCTGGGCTTGTACATACGCACGCACTCAACTCACACTCGCTCACTCACACACGAGATGCATGAGAAGACGCAAACGGCCAAACGTCGCCCCTGCCCCTTGCCCCTTGCCCCCGTCGACCGTCTGCATCGACAGGGAGGGATGGCGGACCAAGTGGGCAATTTTGATGGAGTAAGTGACAGCTGCTAACCGACGGGGCCCGACCTGGTGTGCCAGCCAGCCCGGCAGCTTCTTTTTGCGTCTACGCAAATTTGGAAAAAAGGAGACCTGATGGAGATGATCACCCGTGTCCACACAACATCCACCGCAATCCCACCGTTTACCCCGTTTTTAGCCCTGGGCAGTGACCAACGACGAACCCATTTCGTCCCAGCCCCAGCCCCAGCCCCCCTTGTGATTACGGTCCGATGCGCGTGGCCCTGCAGCGCGGGCGTCCGATCGCTGGGGAATGGATCCTGTGTTTTCCTTTCTGCGGGCTTTGCTCCCGTGTCTAGCCTGCCTGGCCTGGCCGATATCAGAAGGAGGCCTGCGCTTTGCCCGCCGTGACGGTGTCACAGTGACGGCCCACCTGGCGCTTGGCAAGGTCACTTCTCCATGCCATCGTCTCGTCTCCCGCGTTGTTTACGTGACGGTCTTGTCGTTCGTTGGTTTTGTGTTTGATTGACACGGCCGGCCCCCTGGCGCCCCCAAGCTAAATCGAGCACGTTAGCCTCCCATCCTCGCACGGGCTTTGTGTAGGGCGTCAAGGAGAAAAAGAGGCACAGGCGTGTTCGTTAGCCTGGGCCGCCCGCCGTGTTGCAGCTAGACAGCCAGCCGCAGCTGCTGCTTGAAAAAAAAGGGGGCAGGGGGGTGCTTATGGTGTGTATACGGGGGTGCCTGCTTGCTTCCTCCTGCGGTGTTCTTGCTTGTGCACCTGTATGGGCGGCAAAGCTGCTCGACACGACGAAACAGGGAATTCGCCGATGGGCCCGCCTCGGACTCCTGTGTCTCGCGCTGTAGGGCCACCAGCCGTGGAGGGTCGTCTTAGCCGGCCGCTGGCATGTGGAGCATTGGCTCGCGGCAGGCAAGCTGGATGAGGTGAGGTCGGTGCTGTCGTCGCCGGTGGTGCCGGGTGATGGCTGACGGTGGTGCGAGGCCGGGTCTGGGAATGGCGTCAAGACTGTGCCTGTGCCGGTCGAGTGTCTGTCTACCCCCTCCTGTCCCAGCAGACAAGCTGCTCGTCAGTTAGTAAACGCGTACGAGTGGAAAGAAGCCTGCTTCCGACAAAGTCGGCGAGGCCAGCAGAGAAAGTGTCCGAAAAAAAAGTCTCCGTTGTCGCCGACAAAAGTCGCCGCACCACAAAGGAAAAAGTAGCCGACAGCGCACCTAGCTCCAAGTAGCCGAAACAGAGACGTGCCTTTGTGCATCTCCCCGAGAAGTAGCCGCAGTTTTGATATATAAAAACGCGAAACGAAAGCGGTCTTGACAATGGGTGATATTGATGCGTGGTCATGAACTCCTGTTGTCCGAACATTGACTCGATGCAAATTTGCCGTCTCGTTTTCGCAAGCCACTTGACCTGCCTCGCACCTTCCCTAGCGCCCCCGTGCTCGACACTCCGCTACAACATGAGCCTCCAAGATCCCGCCAAGATGAGCGAGAACACCGTCCGCAACAAGGAGTTTTGGAGGTGCGTGTCCCCATCGATCAACCCCAGCCGTGACAGCGCACTTCTGCATGACAACCAGAGAGCCGTGCGAAACTGGTTGCTAACTAGCTAACGGCGATGACCTCACAGCGAGCGGTCGGCCTCGTACGACACCGGGTTCGAAAAGACCATCGCCATGTTCATGGCCGCCCTGGTCGAGAAGCGCGGCTTCATCAGCCCTGACCTGGAGGCCGCCGGCCCTGGGAAGCCCGTGAGGCTGCTGGACTACGCATGCGGGCCGGGGACGGTCTCGAGGGTGAGTTCTTTGTTCTCTGTCCAGTGATCGAAACCGCGCGGCACTACAGAACCCTGGCAAAAGCCCGATAGTTGGCATCGCGTGCTATCCCTGGGCCGAACACGGAGAGAAGCCAAGAGACTGACGAGACAAACCCCCTCGCAGGCCCTCTACCCCTACGTGACGCAGTGCCGCGGCATCGACCTCGCGCCGGGCATGGTGGAAAAGTACAAGGACCGGGCCAAACTCGAAGTAAGCACCTACCTATTAACTGTACACCCTCCTCCCGTCTCAGGTACAAGAAGCCGGACCTGTTTAACACCAGAACCTTGCAAAACACAACAGGGCCTCACGCCGGAGCAGATGGACGTGGTCGAAGGCGACCTCCACGACCCGACCGCCACCGCCCTGGCCGCCCCGGACCTGTGGGGCTTCGACGTGGCCGCCGTCGGCTTTGGCGCGCACCACTTCGACGACCCGACCGCCGTCGCGACCCGGCTGGTCGAGCGCCTGCGGCCCGGCGGCGCCCTGTTCATCGCCGACCTGCTGCCCTACGTGCCGCCCGCTGGGTGGCTGGGCGACGGGAAGGGCGAGGGCGGCCATCATCATCATCATCATCACGGTCACGGCCATGGTCACGGCCAGCAGCAGCAGCAGCAGAAGCACGGAGACGGGGGCGGGGACGAAGATATCGACTACAACCGTGCCGTCAAGACGGTGGCGAGGAACGGCTTCTCCGAGGACGACGTGCGGCGCATGTTCGAGGCCGCCGGCGCCGCTCAGGACTTCAAGTTCGAGATCATGCCTACCATCGAGATGCCCGAGAGGGAGAAGATCGTCCGCACCGTCTTCTTCGCCCGTGGCACCAAGCCCGTGGCGGCGACGGCAAACTGACCCCGAGACACGGCACGGTCGGCCGCCTGGTCGTCTTTGTGACGGCCAGTAAGAGGACGAGGCAGGCAGACAGACGGGCAGACAGGCAGGCAGACAAGCACTGGCAGACAAGCACTGGCAGACAAGCACTGGCAGACGGGCGCAGAGGCAGGCGGGGATACGCAAGCAGGCAGACGAGCACACGCAGACGATGACAGAAGCCGGCAGGCAGCAAGGCGGAAAGCGGCTAGTCACGGCGCCCATCACCCCTATTCCAGCAGACGGACGAGCAGACAGCAGTAGAGGAACGGCGCTGGCCGGCCATGATGCACACACATACACACCCACTCGCTTCTTTCTTGCCACTGGCGTCTGCACAAGGACCAATAAGTGCATGCGGCCATGTCCCCTCGTTGATGCGACTACAGGCAGCTACACCGGCGGCATAGACAGCCGCAGACAGAATCAACACAGAATCCCAGAGGGCTCATCTCGACCGACCATGGCTAGTAACATCACATCGTGAGCATGAAAAATGACACGTCGCCTCGGCCATGCACGTCCCGTAAGCTGCGATTCGCAAGTCACCGTGCACCGTGCTTCTATTGACCCTATATCGGTCTATCTTAAGCATGAAAAACAAGCCGGCCATGGGCAGCAATCTCGTCTCGCTTGGCGCCAGGGTGTGATTCCCAAAGGCGGGTATGCCACCCGTGCTTGCACGAGGCTAACCCCAACGCGTGAGCGCCACACATCAATCCTTCTTGCCCTCTGTGGCGGGGCCGTCAACAATAAAGGCTCCGCCGAGCAGAATGGCCGGCTCGGCGATGTTGTGGTGCTCGTAGCTGAAGAGGGCACCCGGTGGAACGGTGAGGAGGATCGAAGTGGTGCCGTCAGCTTTTAGTTCAAACCCACCACACCTATTTTTTCTGCCTCCTCCCCCGCGGTTCTGATACGCGCAGGGCCCGCATACGCCCGTCCAGCCGCTCTCGTTTCCACCGCCCCGGCGTTCAACCCAGCGAGCGGGAGCCCGGGGTTTGCTGGCCAGCGGAGTCCCAGAAAAGAAACTCGCCGAGGACCTCGCATAAGACCGATGACGCCTTCCTCCAATGGCGGAAGCAATGAAACCTCCGAAATAGGGAAAAGCACCCGCAGGAAGCCAGAAGAGGGAAAAAGCAGCAATCAAGACGAGACGGGACTGCATACCTCAGGGTACCCACTCCCCCTGCCTCAAGCAAGAAGGTCGGACCATCCTGCAGCGACTTGCCCGCCCATCTCATGGCGAAGGCTCGCAGGATGTGGCCGTGTGCCACTATGAGGACGTCGCCGCGCTGGCCCGTCTCGAGGGCGGGGCCGTGGAATCTGCCACGAATATCGGCGATCAAGCGGTCCAGACGAGTGGTGATGTCTTCGGGACTCCTGCAAAAAAAGGCGGGGCGGTGGGTGTGGGAATAGCGATGCTCACGTCACCTGTCAGTCGGTCTTTGTCTCGAACGCTTGTGTCCTTCCTTGTCAAACGGCGGCGGCCTGTCAAGGAAACGCCTCTTCCTCTCGCACACCTCGCACAGAGAGCGCCTGTACTCTGTTGCTCAAGTACCCTCTTCGTACTGGTACTTGCTCACATGAGGGCACGAGAGAGGCCACACCACGGGCTTCCGCCGACAAAGTGGGATGCTATGTTGGGAACGGGGAGGCACGCGCCGCAGATGGGTGCGGACCAGCAGGGAGGGTGAGACGGAAAGCGACGGTCTTGGGCGTAAAAAGGGGCAGCGGCCGGCGGGAGGCAGACGGAGAGGGAAGAACCTACTCTCCTCCTGGGCAGCCATCCTTCCAGATGTCCCAGTATCCTTCGATGCCCTGCTCCTTGCGCATGGCCCTGATGTTGGGGCTCGTGATGCCCTCATAGTCGCCGTAGTCCCACTCGCGGATGTCTTCGGTCACCTCGATCCTGGCGTCGCAGAGACGGGGGTCGTTTTCTGCCGCACCGTGTGGCTTCCACGGCAGGGCGTGATCCTTGAGCCCGAGGTTGAGCAGCTCAAAGGTGCGCTGTGCCCGTTTCCGCGGCGACACATATCTGCGGTCAGATCCAGAAGTGGTTAGGGGAGCAAACAACGACCAGGGCTCGAGCGTATTGCAAATTTGGGCTGCTCAAATGCGCAAGCGCCTGTGCCACGCTGATCCGCGTCATAGTCTTTTCGTTTTGGGGAGATGGTGGTGTGATGGTGACAGGTTAAGGGCCAGGCTGGGATCGCTATTAAAATCCCATGCCAGTGGGGTCCACTCATGGTACACCCGCTCTGACAGGCGGGCTGGTGCGAGGTGACAGCGACTGGGACGGGCACGTTTCGTTGCGTTGAGCAGAGCGGACCGTTTTAGAAAGAGCAGGGCCAGGGGGAGGACGGCGGAGAGGGCCCAGACGGCAGGACGATGCACGTCGAGACAAGCAGCGAAGCGTCGATCCTAGCCGAAAAGCCAAAACCTGGGGGCCGATGGGGTGGCGGCGGGCTACACGACACGGGCGATCTCAGCTCAACAAACACGACTTACATGTGCGCAAGTTTTTTGGGCACGATCAGGCGGTCGTCACCAACGAGGGCGCGGCCCGTGGCCTTGACCCTGGCCTCGCCGTTGGCAGTCAGAGGGATGTCGGTCGAGCCGGTGTGACGGCCGTTGAGCGACCACTCGGTCTCGCCGTGTCGTACAATGAAGACGCGGGGCGTAGCCATTGTGCCCTCGATTTGCGGCGTCGTTGGTTTCGACCTGCGCCCCGAAAAGAGAAGGACGAGCAGAGCAGAGACCCCCAATGTCAGCAGCCACAGCAAGCATCCACGCGTACAGCAGCCTACCAGCGCAGCAGCAGCACAAGGGCCAGGGCAGGATCAAGGAAGGGGTGATGGGGAAAGCGCGGGCGTGCTAGGCTGGCCACGGAGATGGAGCGAATGCAAAGCTCCTTGAGGCCGCTGTCACCCACCAGTGCTCCCGGCGAGCTTTGTTCGTCCGTCGGCTTGACCAAGGGCGGCGGCCTTCACGATCCCAAAACAGTCAGCAGGGGGGTGAGGCCAGCATCAGACGGCATCCATGTGCATGCACAGAGGGGCCCTCCTCCCATCCTGCTGGGCCCCCGTGGCCGTCCAGCTCCGCCTTGGAGCCGTCGGCCGGGCCAAGGAGCCAGCATCCCGGTGGGGAAGGGTGGAAGAGAAGACGAGTGGACGCGAACGTGCGGCGTGGCGCGGGGCGCTTGGGAGCGCTCGCATGTCTGTCTGGCCAGCCACACGGCCCTGGGACTAGACTAGCGCGCCTGTCACTCGACTGGGATGTGACGATATGCAAGATAAGCTGCCGTACCCTCGCGAGATGCGTGGCGGTTGTTTATTTTCGGCTGGCCGCGGTGGCAACTCGGCGTGTTTCTGACGCCCCGAGAGTCAGCTCCATGTGTTGTCAAGATCTCCAATCCGTTTCACGCCAAGCATCAGCGGGTAGGGGATGCGCCATTTGGCCCCACAGCCTTGACAGAGTCCGTCCCAGGCGGGTGGAGCAAAAGCCAAGTTTGGAAGTCGGCGTGCCGGCGCTCGGCCAGAAAAGGTCATGGCACCCCTCGAACGCGACGGGCCAAAATAAGGGTTGAAACTCACTCCAAAGTTTCGATCTCGATTGGTACGGTAAAAGGGTAGCCTGCGTTCCGGAAGACGAGTAAAGGAAATTTTTATGGATAGTAGTAGGGTGATGCCTCGTCGAGAATGGAGACCAGGAATAAAAAATAGGTCGGAAGATCTGCTACTTGTATGCGACCGCTGCCAGCTGCCTCGTTCTGTGTGCGACTTCTTTTTTGCCCCGGGGAGCAAAGCAAAGCAAAGCGAACCAAAAAAAAAAACAAGACGACAAGAAAAGAAAATGCGTTCGATTGCCGCGCCCGATCTCCTGATGGTTTATAGCACCACCGCAAAGGCCGCCGTGGCGAGCGACGGTCCCAGCTCGCAGCAGCAGCAGCGAGGACGATTACTAAGAACCGTGCTGAAGCGGTGGGCCAGCGCCAGCAGCCTCGGCGGCGAGCAGGAGCAGCAGCAGCAGCAGCAGCAACAGCAGGATGAGGTTGAGGTGGGGTCGCCAATCGAGCTAGCGTCATACCCGCCGTCGTCGTCGCCGCCGCCGCCTGCCGAGAAAATTGCCGCGCCGGCTCCGGCTCCAGCTGCAGCTCCCCTCCTCCTGCTGCGCCGCCGCGCCGTCTCCAGCGACCGTCGAGAGCCCACGCCGCTATTGCTCAGGCCTGACCCGCGACCACGGCGCCGCGCTGCGACCACCACCGCCACCCCAACGTCGTCAATAGCCACAACCACCGCCCGTCCTGAGCCGCCAGCATCAGCATCGGCAGCAGTAGGGCCCAGCACCCCGGGGCGCCGCGCCCGCTCCGCCCACCCGGCCACGACCTGCCGCCAGCACGCGCGGCGGGTGACGGCCAGCGAGATCGTCTGGAAGGGGCATTGGGACTAGGGAAGTTGAGCTAGAGCAGATCCCTCAGGCTGTCATGGCCCGTCGGGCGGTCGCCAGAGCGGCCGCCGCTGCCCAGCGGACCAAAGTGAAGCGCTTCATCTGGGCCGGCTCCTTCGCCGCCATCACCATCGTCGGCACCATCTACGGCGCGGGGCTCAAGTCGCAGCAAGAGTACAAATCGGTCAGTGAATGGCGACTTCTTCATGTTTCGGAGAGCATATCATTTCTGATATGACAGGTTGGGGGAAAAAAAAAACAACAGGAAGTGAAAAAGTACGTCCACGCATCCGTCGAGGAGCAGATCGCAATCCTCGAGCGCCGCAAGCAGGCCCTCGTCTCCCAAAAAGCCCCGCTCGAGGAGAAGCTGGCGGCGCTGAGGGAGCGCATGGCCGCGAACAGGGAGAAGAGCAGCGATGGGAGGCCACCAGCTGCCTCTGCCGTCAAGCACCCACAGCCACCGCCAGCAACGACCGTGGCAGGAGATCCCGCCAAGCCGGATTCAAGTACCAAGGGACGAGGGTGGTGGTGGTGATCATTCAGATGAGTTGTGTGCGATGATGGTTCAAGACTGATACCCTACCCTGATACCCTACCTACATTGCCTCGCGGCATTACTTCCATGATATAACACACTCGTATGGGTAGATACAAATAACCAGAACGCGGACGCGCATCAATCGTCGTATTTACGAAACTGTAGAATTTGACGCCGAGAGTACTTTCAGTATCTGGCTAGGTCCCGTGCGTCACAATTCCCTTCTAGATCACATGCGCCAAAACTTTTCACTGCCCGTTGGTTTATCGGCTGCGTCCCAAAACCTTGAACGAAAGAAGCCGTCATGCACATGCCCTTGATCCGACTTCGCTTGTATAAAGTCTGAATCCTGAAATCCACGCCCCAAGACAAATCAATTACTCGACTTCATTCAAGGCGGAACTGCAGCCCAGCAAAGCCACAAGGAAAGCTAGCTTCCGCAAGCAGGTATGCCATGATGCCTTTCCAAATAACTTTGCCCCTGTCTCGTCGCCTTACGCCTTCTTCTTGGCCACCTCTTCGGCCGAGGGCAGCGAGATGGCCCGGTAGAGCAGTATAAGGGCCGAGTGAGACTCGCCACCGCCGGCAAGGCCGTCAATCTTGTCGGCCGTCACCTCCGACACCTTGTCGTCGTTGAACCACCACCAGTTGCCATCCTCGCTCTCCTTGGGCTTGCCCGTCGTGGGGTCCAGTGGGGCCGTCTTCTTGACATAGGCCGTGTAGTGGCCGCTGTCGGCGCTGGCTCCCTGATGCGTCACCACGCCGCGGAGCTCGTACAGGCCCGACTGGTTGTCTCCATCCTGCGCCCCCTGGTTCTGGCTGATGAGCTCATACAGCTCACGCTTGGCCTCCAGCAACGT
This sequence comes from Magnaporthiopsis incrustans, assembly GCA_003049425.1. NCBI lineage: Eukaryota > Fungi > Ascomycota > Sordariomycetes > Magnaporthales > Magnaporthaceae > Magnaporthiopsis > Magnaporthiopsis incrustans. The sequence goes on along the minus strand of PYSR01000041.1, from coordinate 48,901 downwards.
CGCCTCCCTCTCGGCCTCGATCTCGGCGTCCGTCTTGAACGTCTCGCCCTCCATCTCGACATCGCCGTCTGCGCCGGCCGACGCGCCCTTGCCCTTCTTGTCGTCCTTCTTCTTGCCGTCCTTGGACGAGGACTGCTCCGACGAGTCCACGTCGCCGTCCAAGAGGGGGTTCTTCTTGCGCCGCTTGCGGGCGCGCTCCATATCCTCCTCGTCCTTGCGGACCTCGCGGACCTTATCGCGAACCGGGATCAACAGCTTCTTCAGGTCGTCGACGCAAAACTCCACCACGTCCAGCTCGTGCGGGAACGTGACCTTGCGCATGATCTTGGCCTTCTTCTGCACCTCTCGTTTCCAGAAGAAACGGACAAAGTGCACCGTCAGGTACTTGGGCAGCCGAGAAATCTTGGACTTCTTGGTGTAGACGGCTTCCCTCTCCAGCGTCGGCGAGCGCTTCTCGATCGTCTCGGTCAGCCCGTTCATGATGCCGTCGCGCAGGTGGTTGGTGTCCTTCTGGATGTGGCAGTTGAGCTTGAGGAACGGCTCGACCGACGTCACGGCCTGCTCGCCGGCGTCGCGCGCCTCCTGCTCGTTGCACTCCAGAACCGATGTGAACTCGCCCGCCATGTACCGATCGACCAGGTTGGTGGCGGGCTCGTCTTCGCGACGCTTCTCCATCTGGAGCTTCTGTCGCAGCTGGGCCACAATCTGGGACCACGCCTCCTCGGCGTCCTGCTGGGCATATCCCCGACCGTCCTTCGCCCTCTCGGCGAATTGGGGGAATGCCGTGCGCAGGGCCTGGAGGAAGTTGTATGGCGCAAAGCCGGACTGGGTGTCAGCCATGGACTTGTACAGCCTCCTCAGCTGGCTCGTCATGTCCAGGTGGGGGTTGGTGCCCTGCGGGCCGCCGGCCTTGTACTCGTATGTGCTCAGTGATTCCTGCAGCTCGGGGATCGAGCGCATCACTTGCAGGGTGGAGTTCAGGTAGCACGTGTTGCCCAGGTTCTCCAGGCCGGCGGGCATGGCGCCCTCCTGGCGAGCCGCCTCGGCCTCGGTCATGTCCTCGACGAACTTGACCGGCTGAGCCGGGCGGCCCAGGTCGCCACCGCCGCCGCCCGGCGTGCCCATCATCATGATGGTCTGGCCGGCCTTGAGGCCCAACTTTCCCATGACGGTTTCATCCTTGAGCTGTCCGCCCTTGACCAGGATCTTTTGCCTGTCGGGCTCGACGCCTGTTAGGCTGAAGAGCTGGTACTTGAAAACCTCGCCCGTGGACTCGGGGTCGACCTCGACATCGTGCTTTTTGCCCTTGTGGGAAACGATGACTGTACATGACGAGACGAAGTCAGCCAAAAGGTATGCGGCGTTTGCTTGTTGGCCGGATACTTACCGTTGACGGACGACATCGTGTTTTTCGTGTTGGAGGACAAGCAAACCGAGGATCTAAACACCACAGAAAAAAGTATGCGAGGAAGTATGAGAAGGTCAGAGCGCTCAAGAAAAGGCAAGGAAGAGAATGAAAGGGGAGAAAGTTAGAAGAGTACCAGTTAAGGGGCCGACGCCGGAAGAATCCAAACCAGCAGGCAGCCTCCGGGCTTCGCAAGACGACGCAATTCTGGGCGGTCAGCGGCGTTTCGAGGCGGGTGGCGGCGGTTTGATGTCACCGGCAGCGAGGGGCGTAGCGGGGCGGTTGTATCAAGCCACACGTGGAAGCTTGGCAGCCCAAACTGTGGCTGATGGTCACAGCTAGGCGGCTAGCGGAAAGCAACGGGCAGCCACAGGCGCCATTGGCAGAGCTATGACCCCACCATTCCCCACACCAACCAAGTGACGACGTGCCACAGCTGTCCCGCATGGATGCTCTCTCCTGGACTGGCGGCCAAGTTCCCGAGACGAGACGAGAGCGCCGCCGCCCCTTTGCCAGGCCGCTAATTCGTAGCTAGCTTCACCCTTTGCACGCATAGGCTTACAGAAGAAAGGCTCTCGATACTTGCTGCCGCAGAATGGTATGTGAGATTGTCGCGTTGGCCGTCGCCGCCGCCGCCGCTCTCCGCCGCGTCCACCCTGCCGCCGCCTCCTCGCTCCGGGCGGTGGAGCAGAAAGGGCGCGGTGTTGGTGGCGGCCGAGGCGTCCCGCCGGTGGCGCTCCGCTGAGCTCAGACTGACCTTCGATCCTGCCGACAGTCCCAATCCCTGAGGCCGTACCTCCAGGCGGTGCGGAGCAGCCTGACGGCGGCGCTCTGCCTGTCCAACTTCGCGTCCCAGGCGACCGAGAGGCACAACGTGCCCGAGATCGAGGCCCAGACGTCGCCCGAGGTGCTCCTGACACCCCTGACCGTCGCGCGCAACGAGAACGAGCGCGTCCTCATCGAGCCCAGCGTCAACAGCGTCCGCATCAGCATCAAGATCAAGCAGGCCGACGAGATCGAGCACATCCTCGTGCACAAGTTCACCCGCTTCCTGACCCAGCGCGCCGAGTCCTTTTTCATCCTGAGGAGGAAGCCCATCAAGGTGCGCAAGCTTTGCTCAGCCTCTACATGCTGCTCGCTGTGCATCGGTGTGCAGACCGACCGACCCTCTCCATATGCGTGCATCCAGGTGCTGACGGCTGCGCTTCGTGACAGGGATATGACATTTCCTTCCTGATTACCAGCTTCCACACGGAAGAGATGCTCAAGCACAAGCTTGTCGACTTTATCATACAGTTTATGGAGGAGGTCGACAAGGAAATCTCCGAGATGAAGCTCTTTGTAAGCTTGGCATGGCATCATTGTTGTGTGGTTGACTTCGAGGATGGGGTGCTGACGCAGGATAATTGCCTTCTCCGCAGTTAAACGCACGGGCAAGATTTGTGGCCGAGTCCTTCCTAACCCCTGTATGTCGCGCGTACATCCTGCTTCCTCACCGCGATAGCTGCTAACACCGTCACAGTTCGACTAAATCTCCATGTCGCCCGTTGTTCTGGCGACCTGTTTATGGTGGCCAAAATGAAGGCGTTCGTGACGCATACGACTGTCAGGCGTTTGGGTGGAAACCAAATGACATCGAGGGATCTAACATCCCATCCTACCTCCGGAGCTTAGAAGATTCAACAGCAGCTACGATACGATCAAAATATTTGCGCATCACGTACATCAATGGCGCGTCATGTCTTCCACCTCTCAGACTGGGTCCTTTCTGTGAACTTAAGAACAGCAGTTTGGGCTGTCACAAGGAGCAATGAGGTCACCGTTCCGATATTTACATCATCCTGTCGAGGAGGCGTCGTCGCATTCCGAGGGTTACTCCGGACGTGTACATGTCAACTACTCGTCTTTCCCGTTTCCAAGCTCGAGTTTGACAAGGACAACATCCCTGCCGACGTCAAACGATATCATGACAAGGCGTTGCTGGGGTCATGTCTATCGATGCAAAGGCCTAAATCCCGTCCGGGCTCGAAATGCGATGGGCATCGACGATACCTCATGCAGGGAGGTTTAATTTGTGGCCCCTGTGGCAGAGACCTGCATCAGACCTAGGAAGTGAAGAGCACCTAGCCGCAGGCTCCATTGATGACAAAGTACAAAGTGGAGGACGGTTGGGGAAATGCAGACGAACGAGTGGTCGAAACTCAATCACGCAAACCGTGTTCATTTCAGACCTTTTTTCTGGCTGAGGTTGAGCTGCGGTCAGCTGAAAACAAACTCTAGCCAGGGACCCAGGTCCGGCAGCCGGGCGCCAGCGTCATGGGAGACGGATGGACGTGCGATGACATGGCATGCAAACGCTGAATTGCCTCAAGGGAAAGATCAATTCGGGTGACTTTTCAGCCTCAGAACGGGGCGGGCACCATTTAGGCTTGGGCGGATGTTGACTTTTGCCAGGTGTGCAATCCGTCCGGCGCAGACAGGTACATGGCAACTTTAGCGCCTGTCAGCTGAATGCCAGGTACCAGCCGGCCACGGTAGGGATGTGGGGCGGAGAACGGCTTGACAAGCCTGCCGTGTGTTCGGCGGTGGGGCCGCCTGAAGTCGCGGTCGCGGCCAGAAAATTCCCAGATCTCTCGACTGCGGGCGCCCCCGCGTAGCTGGGCCCAGCTGGCCAATCACGACGCCGCGCTGGCCACTCACCCATGAGGCCACTTGTTACCCTGCTGCAAATTAAGCAAAGCCAGGGCTCCATTCCGCGCGCGGCGCAAGCAGGGAACCCTGTGCGTCTCCTTTTCAGCCCTCCATTCTCCCTCGCAACCTCGAAGCCCTTTCCTGCCAACCCAGGCATCTCGACGGGCAGAGTCCATAATAGTGGCGCGCCGAGAGGGACAGATCGTCGAATTTTGAGCCGCCTGTCTTCTCTCGTTCTAGGTCATCTTCTCTCCTTCGTCGTCGCGTCTCCCGGTTCCATGTCAGCTTCGGGGAGGAGCGCTTTTTAATCCGCGACCGCCCGCCTTCCACACTCTTGTTTACGGTCTCCCCCGATATCCAGGTCTGAGCTTCTCGTCTGAATCATGGCCCGCGCAGCAGAGGCTGCAAAGCCGCCAGCCCATGCGGCGGCGGCGACAGCTCACGCCGCGAGCAACAATAAGGTCGCCAAGGCCAAGTCGAAGCGCCCTAGCGACTACACCTCGGAGGGCGTTGAGGACAACGATGTGTTCCTGCTTCCCGTCTCCGATTACCAGGTGATGATGTGCATCACCCTGCTGGCCGCCGCCGTCCGCCTGTTCCGGATATACCAGCCCACCAGTGTTGTCTTTGACGAGGTCCAGTGCGTCTGCGTCTCTCCCGCCCAACGTCTGCCCCATACCCCCACGCACTCGCCGGCAACATTAGCTGACAGCGCGATTCTCCCGGCAGCTTCGGTGGCTTCGCTTCCAAGTACATCAAGGGCCGCTTCTTCATGGATGTCCACCCGCCTCTCGCCAAGCTTCTCATCACCCTTGCTGGCTGGCTGGCCGGCTTCGACGGCAACTTCGACTTCAAGGAGATCGGCAAGGACTACCTCGAGCCCAAGGTCCCCTACGTCGCCATGCGCATGTTCCCCGCCGTCTGCGGTATTCTCCTGGCCCCGACCATGTTCCTCACCCTCAAGGCTATCGGCTGTCGCACCATCATCGCCACGGTCGGTGCCTGCCTGATTATATTCGGTAGGCCCTCATCCGCCCTTCCTGCCCTGCTATCGAGGCATGTGCGGTCGGTGAACGGTTGGACTGACCAATCCTGCGTCTTGCAGAGAACGGACTGCTCACACAGGCCCGCCTGATCCTCCTCGACTCGCCTCTGATGATCACGACGGCTTTCAGCGCCCTCGCCTTCAGCTCGTTCACGAACCAGCACGAACAGGGTCCCTCCAAGGCGTTTGGCCCGAGCTGGTGGTTCTGGCTTGCCATGACCGGCCTGGGCCTCGGTGCAAACTTTAGCATCAAATGGGTTGGCCTTTTCACCATCGCATGGGTCGGCTCCCTGACTCTGGTCCAGCTCTGGGTTCTCTGGGGCGACTATAAGAACGTGACGGTGGTAGGTACATGGAAACACAAGTGCGAGACGAGTTCCCGATTTCCATCTAGCGGGTACACAGTGCTGACATTTATGTGTAGCGCCTCTTTGCGAAACACTTCCTGGCCCGCGCCCTCTGCCTGATTGTCATCCCAGCCGTAGTCTACATGGGCATGTTCGCTATCCACTTCGTGTGCCTGGTGAATCCCGGCGATGGTGACGGCTTCATGAGCTCCGAGTTCCAGTCTACGCTCAACTCCAAGGGCATGCAGGATGTTCCCGTCGATGTCCTCATGGGCAGTCGCGTCGCCATTCGCCATCTTAACACTCAGGGCGGCTACCTCCACTCGCACCCCCTGATGTACCCCACCGGCAGCAAGCAGCAGCAGATCACGCTCTACCCTCACAAGGACGATAACAACTACTGGTTTTTGGAGAACCAGACCCAGCCGCTCGACGCCAATGGCGTTCAGATCAACGGCACCAGCGCCTGGAACAACATCGACCCTCTTCCTTACATCAAGGACGGCGACGTTCTTCGCCTGTACCACGTTCCGACCCACCGCCGCCTGCACTCGCACGACGTGCGCCCCCCTGTGACTGAGGCTGATTGGCAGAACGAGGTCTCGGCTTACGGATACGAGGGCTTTGACGGCGACGCCAACGACTACTTCCGCGTCGAGATTGTCAAGAAGAAGTCTGCCAGCGGCGTCGCGAGGGAGCGCCTCCGGACCATCGAGACCAAGTTCAGGCTTATTCATGTCATGACTGGCTGTGTCCTGTTTTCGCACAAGGTCAAGCTCCCCGACTGGGCCTCTGAGCAGCAGGAGGTGACGTGCGCCCGCGGTGGCACCCTGCCCAACAGCATCTGGTACATCGAGGCCAACGAGCACGCGCGGCTCGATGACTCGGCCGAGAAGGTCAACTACCGCAAACCCGGATTCTTCTCCAAGTTCATCGAGCTCAACACGGTCATGTGGAAGACCAACGCCGGCCTCGTCGAGTCGCACGCCTGGGACTCGCGCCCGGACGCCTGGCCCCTGCTCAAGCGCGGCATCAACTTCTGGGGCAAGGACCACCGCCAGATCTACCTGATGGGCAACCCCGTCGTGTGGTACACATCGACGCTCGCTGTTGTCATCTACGTGCTCTTCAAGGGCATTGCCGTCCTGCGCTGGCAGCGGAGCTGCAACGACTACTCCAATGTCACCTTCAAGCGGTTTGACTACGAGATCGGGTCGTCCGTCCTCGGCTGGGCTTTGCACTACTTCCCCTTCTACCTGATGTCGCGCCAGCTTTTCCTGCACCATTATTTCCCAGCTCTCTACTTTGCCATCATCGCTTGGTGCCAGGTCATGGACTTCACCCTGTCACGGTTCAAGGGAATTGGTCTTCGCGAGAACCCCATCGTTGGCAAGGCCATTGCTGTCGGCTTCCTTTCCATCTCCATCGTTGCCTTCCTGCTGTTCTCGCCCCTCGCCTACGGCAACGCCTGGACCAAGAGCGAGTGCAGCCGCCTCAAGCTTTTCAGTGGCTGGGACTGGGACTGCAACAACTTCCTTGACAGCGTGAGTAACCCTCCTCAATCCGTTCCTTCGGCGCAGGCTCCCGCGCACGGGCGTTAGACGAGGGGTGAATTTTCATTGGCGCATCGGCTTGTTTTGTCTTTTTATGGTGGAAATTTAGGACGGGCTTGGGAATTTCCTTGTAAGCCAGCTGGACCATGACGGGATTAGCTCTACCATCTGCCTTGTCATGTGTCCGTGCTAGCGCCTAGCCACGCCAGCGTCCGCCTCGGCGTGCAGATGCTTCAATGCCTGGACCTTCCCAGATAGGCAGGGATCTGTCGATCCCAATGCCTTGTGAAAGACATTGTCTAGCCCGTTGGACTGCGAACTAACTGTTTTGGTATAGTACTCTGCCTACTCATCACTCACCGCCCCTGCTCCTGCGGCTGTGCCAACGCCTCAGAAGCCGGTAGACGCGAAGGTGGCGCCTCCCGTCATTCCGGCGCAGGGGGGCCAGGAGCAAGCCGCCCAGCCGCCGCCGGCAGGGATCTCGGGAGCGCCCGACCCGGCTTTCGCTCAGGATGGTTCTCCGAAGCAGCGAATCCTGTCGCGAGAGGAGCGCGTCGAGTACCGCGACCAGGACGGCAACCTGCTCAACGAGGAGCAGGTCAAGGCGCTCGAGGGCAAGGTGGAGTTCAAGACGCGCTACGAGACGCGCACGCGAGTTGTGGACGAGCAGGGCCGCGAGATAGTGAATCCCGACCAGGCCGCATCCGCAGCCGCCGCCCAGGCAGCCGCCAAGAAGGCGCCGGAGGCTGCCGAGGCTGGCCAAGGGAAGCCCGCGGCTGGTGTGGCGCCGCCGCATCCCGACGTTGAGGGCGCGGCCGAGTCGACCAAGATCAACGTCGACACCCTCGTCAAGGACGACCCGATCCAGCCGAGCGAGGAGGGCAGCAAGGAGATGGAGCAGAGGCTGGCGAAGCCCGCCAGCGTGGGTGGCGAGGCTACGAAGGGTGTCTAGTCTACTCGAAGACGGGGCAAGACGCCTTTTTTCTTGTTTTTCCGTTCTCACATTTCGTCAGCCACACATCCTTGATCTCCCAAAGACATAACTCCAGCACCAAAAAAGAATCTCCTTTGTCATTTGTNAATTTTTTTTTTTTTTTTTTTTTTTTTTTTTTTTTTTTTTTTTTTTTTTTTTTTGCATCTGCGTATGTTGCGCTGAGGTGGTGTGGAGTTCTCTGTTTCGGCCTGGTGGTGCTTATGTGCCGGGTAATCTCCATGTTGGACGGGAGGGCATCGCCTCTCATTTTGCCAGACGATCAAGACGATATAGACACGGATTCCCTAATCTCGCTCCTAGTTCACATTCACGGCTGGGGTCTGTCACAGCCGGTTCGCTTTGACGCGGCACTACGGCACGGGGATCGGGCAGAGGCCGTAACATGCCCGACGGCAGACGGGTGCAAGGCATCCTTTCTCGCCTGGATCTATCTCCTCTCACTTTTTTTTACTGCACAATAACACTACATAACTCGGCACCGTTGTAATGGGTTGGTATGAGGATCAAAGGCGGGTTTGGAGGGCCGCCGCGGGCTTTGGTGGGAGGGTCGGTGGACTATATGGGCTCCAAAGGCTGGGACAGGGTGAAGGCAGACGGACGAGGCTGTTCTGGGCTCCATGTCATGTTTGGAGACGGGAGGCCCAAGGAGACAAGGCAGCATGTGCCGGAACCGCAAGGTCAAGCTGAAAGTCGAATGTGTTCAGGGACTTTCTGCTTGGTTATTCCCCTAGTCTGTATCTAGGGCCTCCTGTTACTTTTTTGTCATCCTCGTCTCGCTCGTCTCCGATCTCAACATTACACGCGAGACACATGGGCTACCCGCTTCACAAGGTATCGCTTGGGGTGCAGGCTCCACGTTGGCCTCCTGACATTTTCTACTGCTCCCCGTGCACCTGCCTCTGACGGGTGGATGGGTGATATCATCCATCATCTTTGTAGCATTCTTCCCGATCTGCCTGCCTGCCCGCCAATCACATGTCATGGATATCCCTACAAACGCGTCTCACGACAGCACGAGTCGCACAAAGCACCTCCTCCACTCCTTCACTCGTCGTCGGGTTCCAGAAACGGGTTCGTGATCGACTCAGAGCCGTCGGTCGGGCTGAGAGCGACCAGGAGCGTGCCGCGGATGACGACGAGGCCGAGCGGCCTGCTGGTCTCGTTGCCGTCGTCATCTGTGCGTTTAGGGTGTGACGTCAGCATCTGGTGTGGTACCAGTGTGGGGAGGAGGGAAGGGAAGGGAAGAAGGCGCTGCTTTGCCCGCCTCAACCCACCTCGCATCGTCTCCTTGACCTCGTCCAGCACCAGGTTCATCAGCGCGTCATAGCCCTTCAGGGTGCCCGTCACTGTGCGATGGACGTATGTGGTCAGTGCTGCCGGTCGTGGAGAAGGAGTGAGGTTGGAAGGTGGGAAGGGAAAGGCAAACGAGATGGCCACACGTACCCTCGCGGCCGCCGTTGAACTTGACCTGCACCTCCTTGTCCATGTACCTGGCCAGGTCCAGGATGTTCTCCTTCTTGGGCCGCTCGCGGTCCCCGCCGCCGCCGCCAGAGTGGTCGCCCCTGCCGCCGCCAGAGTGGCCGTCACCTCGCCCCCTACCGCCGCCGCCGCGACCCCTGAACCCGCCGCGGCCTCCTCCTCCTCGCTGGGGCCTATCTGCCATTGCCTTTTCTGCCTGTCGCGATATGCTCTTTTCTCTTCTTCTTTCCTGGAAGGTGTGGGGTGGTTGTGCGGGGTGCAGGCTGTTGCGGCCCTCTCGGTCGCGAGCTGCTGCTGCTACGGCAGGTGTATTGCTTTGCCCTCGAGCTGCTGCTTCTTGCAGGTTCGGGCTGGCAGGAGCCACTGTCGAGACTGCTGTACGGATTTGCGGTCGGCGCAGCAGCAGCGGCAGTCGATTGGCAAGAGTGGAAGCCGTCGCGGGGATGGAGCGCGGTTTAGGTCGCGGATGCCCCACGCCAGAGGCGGCAGTTGCTCACCGCACGGACGGTGCAACTCCTGTGCCGTCAGCTAGACCCATCCATCCATCGGTTGTTAGTGGATCGGCCATGCATCTCCCACGTCAGCCGAGTCAAGCTACAAACATACTCTTGTTCTAAAGCAACGTCAACAACATTTTTGGTCTAAGAACCGCCTACAACCGACAGACAGTTAACCACAGCCTACAAGCCAGAAAAAGCAGGCCAGCTCCTCAAGAAATCAAAAAGATTTACACCGCCGTTCATCATGCCTGAAAGCACCCGATTCCCCCCCGGCGACACCGCGGGCAGATTCCCGTTCGCCGGTCGTCAGGGCCGCAGAAACAGCCGCCAGCAGCAGGAGCCCGGCGGCCGGCTGACCCAGCCGTGGAGCTTCCGAGAGGCCAACACGCCCGAGGATCAGCACTACTTCACGCAGCTGCGTCAACGCACAGTCGCGGTCCAGGACACGCCGACGCCCATGGTCATTGTCGACGAGGCCCGGAGCTTCTAGCAGTTGCCCGGCGAGCCGCCTCTGAACACCATCTCCCGAGCCCGCCAGCTCAACGAGCACATCAAGGACGAGTTCACCCGCTTCATCCTCTTCTGGAACGTCACGAACAGTGTGGTGATCGCCACGCCGAGCCTTCCCCAGAACAACCGCGTGAGGAACCTCCTCATCACCGAGGGGCTGGTGTCCGTGGACGGCCGCCCTTCCGGTGTGCTTCCGACCCGGATCTGCTTCGACTACCTCATGGGCATCTTGTCGGCCGTGGTCAGCCACCCTTGCATGCCCGTGCCTGATCAGCGACCGGCGGCCCCGGCTAATTAGAGGTGAGCGAGCCAACTCCCCTGGGCTTGCGGCAGAGCAGCGGCTGTTGATCCCTCCCTCCCACCCTCCTACGAGAGCACGCCTCAGAGGCTAACTGTAGTTTCGTGTTGACTACCTAGCCCATCTCGTATCCCGCTCCCACACACGAACCTCGGGGGAAAAGCAAGCAGGAGGGATCTGAGATTGTCACCATGGGCTGCAGGGCGGGCAGCCGGGCGTTTTGGAGCCACATCCAACAAGAGGGAGGGCACACAGCCGTACAGATTGGGAGCTACCCAGTGTCTTTGATTTCTCCCCTTGTTGCGTTTTGATGGATCATTCTTTTTTGTTACTTTTTATTGTCGGCCACGAAGAGATCACCTCCCGAAGCACCTAAGGAACCAGGCACCTGTTTATTCTGCATGTAGATAGAGAGACACGATTACGAAAAAAGATTGGCACACGTACACGCACCAAACGCGCTGGATTTTTCAACAGCCGAGTACTCACCCGACCGGGCTACTGTGATAGCATCCGCACTGTGCGTTGCTTTCCCATCTCCAACGCTGAATTCGGTGGTGGTTGAATTCAAACCTGGGCGGCGACCGCCAGCCAGCCAGGCAGACACGCAGGCAGATAGTCAGACAGACAGATTGCATTTGGATAAATTACATGGAGCAGGCCCTTTGCATGGTCGTCACCCTCGTTCCAACGACCAACTTCGCGGTACGGATGCCAAAGGGGAAACAATAATCCGGCGTTGAAATCCGGGTGGAGTCGTGATTCTCGTTGGGCTGGCCCGCAAACCGAGGACGGCGGTCCTTGAATCCCAGCAGCGAACAAGTTGGTCTGTCTAATTCTATGGACGCACTCCGTGCACGAGACGAAATACCTCATCGTCCCTGCTGTGCTGCAGCCCATGTCGGGCAAATCTCAGAGCGTCGTTTGATTTCCAAGCCCCGACGTTGGTTCGTCTCTGAGGCGGCCAGGCCAGGTCCGTCCCAACCCCCAAGTTTCCCGTGACGCCCTCCAGCCCACCAGGCACCTAAGGCACCTGCCTAGGTACCTACTAACCAACCTATCTAGGTGCTGTTCAGCCTATCGGACGCGCGGGTGGGGTAGCTGCGGTGGCTATCTGTGGTGAAAGTGGCACCTCACGTCCTCGTTAGGAAGTCGTCACCTACACGTGAACTCGTGATTAGGGCAGGGAGAATAACCGAGAACAAAGTGGAAGGACCCAGAGCTCCTTCCCTCAACACTTTTTTTTCCCCTCCACTCCACTTCACAATCAACTCGAGCAGACCTCGACCCTCGAGGGACTTCTCGCTTCCCAATCTCCTCCATCCTCCATCTCTTCTCCTTCGTTTTATTCCAGTCGCAGGCCACTGGCGGGTGCTATTCGTCCCATTCTCTCCCTCTCTTCCCCCGGCCGCGTCTCTCGCAGCTCGTTGCTGGAGAGCGCCGTGGTCAGAGACGTCGAGGGAAGGAAGGAGCCAAGAAAAATTTTCCCTCCCACCTACAGTTTTCTGCCCACACTTTTTTTTCTTTCTTTCTTTCTTTCTTCACAACCCTCCTTCACTTCCATCCCCCGGACGGAAAGAATCATCACCACCACCAACACCCTCTCTTCATCATCATCACTGTAGTCTCGTGACTGACTACGGCCTCCTCCTCCTTTGTCACTTGCTGTCCTTCTTCTCCCTCCGGGACACTCCACTCATCGCATCGTTGGTCTCTGGCTGATCTGCCCGGCCTCTCGCTGAGCGGCAGGTCAACGCCATCCCAACACACAAAAACCTGAGCCGGCTGGCACCCCAAACGCGCCAGTATGGGGGACCGTGGAAGCGGGCAGTTGGGCAATGAGTCCCTTGCCTCCGTCCCGGCTCGAAACACGCGCTCCAACGCGGCCAAGCGCAAGGTCAGGGCTGAGCTTGCCGACGCCGTGGACACTGGCAGCGACACTGGACCCAATCCGAAGTTGGCCCGCAACAATCGCCCCGCAGGCCAGTCGGGCTTTGCCACGCCCCAGGAGACCATTGTCGTAGGCCGTCAGGTCACGTTCGACCTAGACCCCCAAGATGAGCCGGCCAATGCTGGTGACCATCATGGAGAGTCTTCCTCGACTCCTCGCCAGCCCGTGGGTCGAATCCCTGGGTCTCAGTCGGTGCCCAATCTGGGCGACCCCCACACCTTCACCCAGAACACCCAGACCCCCTCCGGCCCCACGAACCATGCCCAGGCGCGGGAGCCGCAGCGACAGCATGCCCAGGCCCAGGCTCAGGCTCAGAGCACGGCCCGGCAGCACTCGGCCCATGCAAACGGTGGAGCCAACGCCGGAGACGGCGCGGTCCACACCGGGTCCTCGGGCTCTGATGGCGGGGGCCCGTCGCCGGATCCGGAGACGTGGCAGCTGCAGCTGGAGGTGGAGCGGACGAGGAGGAAGAAGGACCTTAAGCGGATTCGGGAGCTTGAGAAGGAGATTGAGCAGCAGAAGGCGCGGGAGCAGACGCTTCAGTCTAAGCTTGAGCGCGAGCGGAAGCAGGCTCAGGCTCAGAGCACGGCCCGGGAGCACTCGGCCCATGCAGACGGTGGAGCCAACGCCAGAGACAGCGCGGTCCACACCGGGCCCTCGGGCTATGATGGCCCGTTGACGTCCATCAAGGCTCTTGTGGACCAGGTGGTGGAGCTGAAGCAGGAGCTGATCGAGAAGCGGGTGGCGGCCGAGGCGGACCAGGAACGGATTCAGGAGCTTGAGAACGAGATTGAGCAGCAGAATGCGCGGGAGTGGACGCTTCAGTCTCAGCTTGAGCGCGAGTGGGAGCAACGTGAAGAAGCAGAGCGTGAGCTCGCCGCCCACCGGAGCGTCATGATGGACGAACCGAGCATCACGGTGGACGACCCGGTGACTGCCGACATCCGCTCGAGGCGGTCCCCGCTCCTGAACTATATAACCTCGCCTCCCCGGGGCCGCCCGACCATTGAGCAGGTGCTCGATCACAACATCTTCCCCTTCGTCGATCCGCTCCTATCCGCGCCCAGCTCATGCGAATGCAGCGTGGTGATGATCAAAAACGTAAGTCCATCCTTTCAGAATTTCGGTAGGCTTTCCCCGTGATCAGAGCCTAGAGCTTGTCGTTGACCGCCCATCACTGCCGCAACAGATACCCTTCAAGACGACTCAATCTGAGATCGTGGCCTTTCTGGGTGGCAAATCCGATCTCATACCAGATTACTTGAATCCGATACACATCACCACGGATCCTGGTATCATCAAGACCATGGATGCGTATGCCGAGTTCCAGACATTCCAGGGCGCTGTCGCCGTGGTCACCAAACATGCGGCGGCGCGGCGTAAGGGCTGCCCGAGCCGTCTTGGCGACCGCCCAGTCGAGGTTGAGATGTCTTCGCAGGAAGACCTGATGGCCGCCATATTCCCCCGCGCTACGGGCATCAAATGGGAAAACATAACCCCATCGCTGGAGTCGCCGAGCCCCGCCATGCCCTGGGGCAGATTCAAGGGCTTCGTCTCCGAGGAGGAGATGATGATGCTCGTTAACCACGCCGACCTTCCGCACCGTGTAAGTGACTCGGCACACAACGCCTATCTGCATGTTTAAAGCTACTTTGCACGTGCTGACGACCCGACGCTCTATGGCCCCAGCTCCACTACACCCGGGATTGCCCTCAGCGCCCGTACGAGTACATGCTCAGCATACTGAACAAAATGCCATGGCACATGGATGAGTGGATCACCTTCCGCCAACGTTGGTGCATCTTCCGAGCGTACTTCTCCCTACTCACGCTCCTCCAGCACGAAGTGCACAATAAGAACTCCACGGACCAGCTTAACGATCGGCTCCTCCGTCGCCTCTATGATACGGGCATGCGCTGCCCCGGCTTCACCATGGTGCAGAAGGACGACATCGCCAAAGTGGTACGCCTCAGCGACGACGAGAGGCGCTCTTACGGCTTGCCCTTCCGTCCAGGATCCTGGATTCACCTGTACGGCCTTGCGCCCAAGGAGGGCATGCCGCTCGACGTGGTCGAGGTGAGTGTCGCTGGGGGTGGCCACATGAACTTTTCACCTTTTCTTTTTTTTTTCCATCTCTTTGACACAAACACCTATATACTAACTGTTCCCTAAAAAGTACTTCATCGCTATCATCCGCGAGGAGACGACCAAGGAGTTCAACTCGCTCCCGCCCGCAGAACGCGCTCGGCTCGACAGGATCTCCCGGGATTCTGACAAGTTCTTCGGGTACATGTGGCGCGAGCTCGGTCGTGAGGGGGGCGAGCCTTTCGACCAGACGACCCTCCGCCAAGCCACTGAGAAGGAGATAGATACCATCGAGTCCATCCTCCGCCGCGCCTTGGCCTGAGTGTCGCGCCGACTTCGAAAGAGAAAACAGAAAACCAAAAAAAAAAAAAAAAGAAAGAGAAGCATCTTATGGGTCAACATGTGCTCAGACTCTTTGCTACCTACCTACCTACCTACCTACCTACTAGTCTGGGACTTAATAAAAAAAAAGGCTATCGGCTTCGGTTCATCAATTAGCATGCACGTGATTGGCCAAACCCGCCAGGGATGCCCCGCTTTTGTGGAGAAATTCGTCCCCGCGATTTCCACTTATCTGGTCTTATCGATGAGGAGGTACATGGAATTTTTCACCTCCGTCATCCAATGCCTAGGGTCGCGTTTGTGGTTTTTTTTTTGTGATGCATTGAAGATCGCGACGTTAATTGCGACAAAGGTGATACACGCCGTCAGTCGCCGAAAATAAATCTCTGCCACGCTGTGCCTGCCGGATACGTCAGCGCGTCGTTTCTTCCCAAAAGCCCTGACGACCATGCCATAGCTGTTGGCTCGACTTACCTGCCTCTTTTTGCCTGGTGCTGTCCTGGGTGGCCTGGCCTGGTCGATCTATCTATCCTCCACCAGCAAAACACTCCTCCAGCCGCCTCTGCTCGGTTCCGCCCGGGCGCGCATACGACGACGACGGCGACGACGACGACCGGTCGGCTGGGGACTCAAAAAGCTTGGGTGGCTGGCACTTGAGCTTTTCTTGAGACCGCCGCCTCCCCCGCACCTTCTCCTCCCTCGCCACCGCTTCATCCGTCCATCATGAGCCACCACCACAGTCCTGCGGCCCTGGCGAAGGGCTTTGCAGAGGAGAACACCACACAGCTCACCCAGTCTCGAGAGAACGGAGGCGCTATATCGATCAGGACGGTCCACGCCGGAAAGGCGTCGCCGTTCGCGGCATCATGGTCGCACTTCGTGGCCGGAGGGTACGTCTTGCGCGGCGGGGACCCGTTGCATAGGCGGGAAGGCGCCCGCTGCATCATGTGTCCTCTTTCTGGCTGACACGGCTGCTTTTTCTTTCCCGAAAACAGCATGGGCGGCATGACCGCAGCGGCCCTGACGGCGCCGCTCGACGTGCTCAAGACCAGGCTCCAGTCCGACTTTTATCAGCAGCAGGTGCGGCAGCACCGCGTGGCCATCGGATCCTCCTTCGGCGGCGGCGTCGCCGGCCCGTTGCGCCTCATGCGCCACCACCTGGGCGAGACCTTTTCCATCCTGGGCGCCGTGTACCAGCAGGAAGGGCCCCGGGCGCTGTTCAAAGGGCTGGGACCGAACCTCGTCGGCGTCGTGCCCGCGCGGTCCATCCAGTTCTTCACGTACGGCAACACCAAGCAGCTCCTGACCACGCACGTCAACCACGGCCGGGAGGCGGGCTGGGTCATCCACCTGACGTCCGCCATAGCCGCCGGCGTGGTCACGTCGACGGCCACGAACCCCATCTGGCTCATCAAGACGCGCCTGCAGCTCGACAAGAGCGTGGCCCTGCGCAGCGGCGCCGGCCTCGAGTCGCGCAAGTACCGCAACAGCCTCGACTGCATCCGCCAGGTGCTCCGCGACGAGGGCATCCGCGGCATGTACAAGGGCATGAGCGCTTCGTACCTGGGCGTCAGCGAGCTGACGCTGCACTGGCTGTTCTACGAGCAGATGAAGGGCGCGCTCGCGCGGCGCGAGGCCCGCCTGGTCGCCAGCGGCCGCGAGCGCAACGCCTGGGACAAGGTCGTCGACTGGACGGGCAATATCGCCGCCGCCGGCACCGCCAAGCTCCTCGCCGCCGTGCCCACGTACCCGCACGAGGTGGCGCGCACGCGCCTCCGCCAGGCGCCCTTGGCCGACGGCCGGCTAAAGTACACGGGCCTGCTGCAGTGCTTCCGCACCGTCTGGATCGAGGAGGGCGCCGCGGGGCTCTGGGGTGGACTGACGCCGCACCTCCTGCGCACGGTGCCGAGCGCCGCTGTCATGTTCGGCATGTACGAGGGCATCCTGCTGCTGCTAAACAGGCCAGAAAAGAAGGCCAGGTTGGATGCCGAGAGGCTATGAAGGCTTCTCTCCGGACAGACACATTATCTATGACACCAGGAACCCGGCATCGTCGGGGGTATGATTCGGCGGGTCGACTCGAGACCGAGTCCGGCCGAACAGGCACCAAGGGCCAAATGAAGCCGTTCCGCCTACCAAGCACGATTCCTTTCCACCATATCCGGGTGGGCTTCCTAGCGAGCTTTCTCGGCTGGTTCGTGACCCAATTTTTTGTCAGTTCCCATGTAATTATATTCCTTTGTATGAGCATAGCACACATCCCGATACAGGTAGACGGCGGACTCACCTTTGTTACGGGTGATTATGGATCGGTCGAGGCGTCCTGGTTGGCTTGGGGGATAAAAACGATTCCTGGCGTATGTTTTCTGTCTCGTCGCCCGAGTTTTTCCCCTCTATGCGTGTACGATGATGAGAAGGGCGTTGGACGGTCGGAAGATCGAGAGACGGCACCGGGACGATGGGAGGACCGCCCGGGCGGCCGAATGACATATTGACACACGTGATACATAGCTCTCAGATACCCTACTCAACAGTAATGACCTGTCGGCAAGCTTTGGAATGAAACGCACTTCGTGGTAGCACTGAGGGACATGCTTGGGTATTGATGTGATTTGATAGCCGAATAAACATTCTCATTTTGGGGACAGAAGAGGCACGTCCTCTCGATTATCGTCGCTGAGCGCTGTCAGGTAAAGCAAAAAGGGTTAAAGAACAAAATTTCAGGAGCCGCCGTGGGAAAGACGGAAGGGAGAGAAAGAGAGCAGGAGACGACAAATCCAGCAGAGTCCGCTTTCCACGGTCGTGATTTGGTAGGTGCGATATTTGGTGGAGTCCATTTAACGCTGGAGGATTTCATGATAAGGTTATTTGTTGTAAGACGTGGGAGTAGGGAAT
The DNA here is from genome assembly GCA_003049425.1 of Magnaporthiopsis incrustans. NCBI lineage: Eukaryota > Fungi > Ascomycota > Sordariomycetes > Magnaporthales > Magnaporthaceae > Magnaporthiopsis > Magnaporthiopsis incrustans. The sequence continues at coordinate 30,806 of PYSR01000041.1, read as the reverse complement.
GGAGGCGAACTTGACAAGGGAATATCATGGGAGGACAGGAGGAAAGACGACGGAATACAACAAGAAGAGAGAAAAAGAAAAGGGCGGGGACTTCAATCCGTTGCTGCTTGCCGCATTACCGTCCGGACCGAGTCAGCAATCCGGGCCACTGCCATATTCGCAATGCAGCTTCTTGAGCGCCTGGACCTCGGCCCAACCCTTGGGCGGCCGCTTGCGCAGCCTCCGGCGTTGAGGCGAGAGGCGGGGACCGGCGCTGCCGTTGCTGGCGAGCCCGGCGGTAGACGAGGACTGAGCAGAGGCGAGGCTTCGTCGGGCGAAGCGGACGAGTCACCAGGCATTCCTGTCCCAGTTCGGATCTGTCGTGTCTGCTGCGTCAGATTTTGCCTTGTTTGTTTTCTCGCAAGCGTGTTCGCCGGAAGAGGGTTTCCTTCCTTCCGTACCTTGCACAAAGGCGGCCAGGACCTTGCTGCCCGTCTGCAGCAGGGGGTGGCCGACGACGATGCGGAGGAACTTCTCGAGCCCCGCGCGGCGGCCCTCGATGACGTCGTCGGAGAAGCGGTTGGTGAAGACCTTGCCGGGCAGGGGCGGGATGGTGACGCGGGCCGACTCGCGCTCGAGTATGTCGCGGAAGTACTCGAAGTCCGAGTAGCGGCGCCGCACCGCCGACTGGCGCAGCTTGAAGGCGGGTATGTTTGTGCGGCAGACGATCTCGTAGTCGGTGTACATGTGCCGACCGATGCCGTGCGTGCGGGGGTTCCTGACCTGTTTTTTGTTCATCCGAGCGTGTGTGAGTCGCTTTCTTCAGCCCGTGATCTTCCCTCGACTTGGATGCCGGTTGCTCTCCGTCATGGCACCAGACGATTGGCGCTCGCGCTCAAGCAACGCACCTCAATCTCCAAAAAGTTCTCGGGCGGCCCGTAGATCTCGTCAAACGACTGCGACCGGTTGTCGGGCATGGACTGCAGGATGGGCCGGTGCAGCCTGTCGGCGGCAGCCTGGGTGGGCGACACGGGCGATGACGGGGACGTGGGCGACTTGAGCGGAGGCTCTGGCCTGCCGGCGTCAGCGCCAGCCGGGGGGTTGTTCTCGCCGGCCATGCCGCCGACTTCGTTGTGCGTTACTGAGGAGGCTTTTTTCTTTCTTTTTTTTTTTCTTCTTCTTTTCTTTTTTCCTGGGCGTATGCGGCGCGCCCCTCGGCCTCGTGTCAAGATGCTTCGTCCTCGACGCGACCTCTCGCGTCACCGATTCCCGTTCTATGTACAAGGACGGGCCCAAGTTCACGCCCCGATTGCTCTGGTGTTTGGTCGCGTGAGAAAGAGGTGGTTCGTTGCGATTTTCGCGCCACTCGCTGACGGCGGCTCACGACGAGAGGGCGGGGTCGCGTGCCAGCTGGTTGCGGTTTGGGTCGCTGGCGTCGACGGTTGTGCGCACAGTTGGAGAGCGCCGGCAGCCGAGGTGGCGGTGCGGAGAAAGGGAGAGAGCTCTGTCGCGGCTTGTGAAGCAGACCAAGCGAGTGCAAACCAAAGTCGATTGGATGGTTGGCGGGGTTGGTTTAGGCTGACGGCTGCCCGTGGTGGGAGCTGCGATTGAATTGGACGCGCCAAGCTCGGTCAAGATGTAAATGTGGGGTGGGCAGCGGTTACACACGGGACGACTGCCGACAACCAGCAGGGAATGGTAATTGTACACCCTTTCCACCTCCGCCATTCAAGATCAAAGTGGGAGATATAGTATCACAGCATAGAGTGTGTCCGTCCTGCTTCTCGGAATTTCCTTCGTTCAGCGCCTTACTGGTTCTGGCTTGGTTTCTTCGCGCAGCGGTGTAGGCTCATATGGCAAAAAGAACCGTGGACAGCGCGAAAAGGTCGGCTCCGAGTCACCATGGCAGTGTCCCAGTCTCTTGAAGCCATAGACAACGGCCAACGCCGTGCAATAGGCAGAAAATATCCCTCGGTATACCCATTAGCGTTTCCAAAGCCATCAGCCTGCAAACTCAGAAGGGTTTCCACCCGCAAATCGTGTCCGTCTGCAACGTAATTACCTCTGGGGATCATTGTTAAGCCAATCCCATTGCCAAAACCCAAAGCTAGAACCTACTGTTTCGTAACATCCGTATAATACTTCTCTCCGTCACCCAGATTACGCCTCCGACCTCTTCCCCACAGTATTTGAACACCTCCAGCCGTGCTTATCAGCGAGCAGACGGCTCGCTTGTGTCTACCACGACCAAGGACCGGGCTCGGCTATAAGGGTGACAGGGTATCGATGTTGGGTTGGGGCATAATTTCTTGCGGTGCACAAAGAGAGAAGGCTGCTGGAGAGGAGGACAGACGTGGGGCAGGAAGTAAGGGGAGAAACTAAGAGAGCGCCAACAAACTAGCTGTTAGCTAGCGCCTCCATTTGAGGCTCCCTGGGCCAAGGCTTGCTGCTGCTGCTGTTGCTGCTGGACAAGAATCAGGGCCTCCGCCTGGTTCACCACTCCCTGAACCAAGTTCTGCTCATCCGGCGTGAGGTGTCCGGCCAAGGTCGCGTAGAACTGCGGCTGCTCTTGTTGCATCCCTGTGAGTAGGCACGTGCCTAGTTAGCCTTAGTGTTCGTGCCAATCTGGTCCGGGCGCGGAACCTACTCAATAGTGCTGTCCTGAAAATCTGATAGGGCTCGAGCTTTTCCAGAGGTGTCTCCAAGAGGAGAGAATGCTCGCCCAGCTCGTCCTCGGACTCGTGTCCTTCATGTAAGCTGCCAAACTTTTGCGCCTGCGAACCAGGTGTGTCAGCAACAGGCGTTAGAAAATGCACATGCTGCTATGGCACGGTCTGAACCCACCTCTTCATCCAGGAACTGAAGGTATGCGGTGCTCTCGTCCTTGACTTCCTCAGCCTGCTCCTCCTCGGCCGTCTCGTCGGCATTCCAGTTTGCTTCATCCTCGTCCCACTCATCGTCGTCCTCGTAATCGTACGTGCCGGCGTCGAGCGTGTAGTCATCCTTCAGCGCCTCCGCACGGTCTAGGGGATAGCTTTGTCAGTTCAAGCAACTCAAAATTTAAGGCTCGGGTGCAGTCAATGGAGATTGTGGATCGCTTACTCTTCTCGGCGTTGGGGAGGGATCGGAAGAGAATGGTAATACCCTGCGAGGAGTTGTTCGTCAGTACAATGCCTTCTGCCGGCGTCATGCGATTCAAGGAGAGTCTCGCGCATTGCGGCGCGGGCCCGGCAACCGTGTTTACCTGAAGGAGGCGAGGCCAGCCTATGGACACGCTCGGGGGTATCTGGTCCGGGTTGATGCCCAACAGGGCCACGATGGCCACGATGCAGAGCTTCTTATCGTGCACGCGCGAGAAGTGCTCCATGCTGCTGAACCACAGGCTGAAAAACTTATTGGTCCATCCCTTGGCCTCGAGGATCTGCAGCGCGAGCGTGGGGTTGTAGTAGATGGCGTTGATCACCATTTCCATCAGGTGGATCTTAACAGACTTATTCTTGAGATCCTGCGTCGTGATGATGTTCATGGCCATGGTGATGAAGCCCTCGATGTAGTTGTCGATGTGGTCGCGGAGACTGAGCATCATGGCCTCGGCTAGCTTGCATGCGCAAATCCTGTCGACGTTGCCGACCTTGGAGTCCTCGAACATGACCTTGACCATATCGAATAGCGCATGTGTGTACTCCGGGGACTGCATTAGATGGGGCGCGCCGTACTGGACAAAGTTGTCGAGCGCCGGCAGCATGTCCTCGAGGTAAAGCTCAGCTCCCGACTTGAACGTCCTGTGGATGTGCTCAAAGGCCTTCCACATGATGGGAGAGATGGCCTTTGCGGCGAATGTGCAACTGTCGATGATTTCGAATACTTCGTTGTAGAGATCTAGTCAAGACGTGCCAGAAAGAGTCAGCAGGGGCACAAGCCCGTCTAGCAGAGGGAGTAGAACAGAACGGAGCTGGGTTTCCTTACCGTAAAGCTTGTTCTCGAGAGTGATCTCAATCACGGGCATGAGGATGGCCTCGATGGCCTGCAGGACCTCGGGCGTGCTCTCGAGGGTCAGTATCAGTGTGCCGATGGTCTGCAAGACGCCGAGAGCTGTGATGCTCTTGTCGTCGAGGAAGTCGTTGTAATCGTCCGCGTCTTCGCGGCCTCCGTTCTTCTCCAGCAGCTCGCGCACGATGCGGAGGTACGTGTCCCGGAGCTGCTGGCTGAGGGCGACGGCGAAGGGCGTCAGCTCCTTGGCGAACACCTCGACGAAGTCCTCCATGACGTTGGCGAGCGCGTCGATGTCGGCCTCGTTGGCCAACTTGAGAAGCTGCTGCATGATCGTCGGGATGCTCGTCTGCATACTCCTCCTGATGATGTCGTGCCTAATGAGGGGCTGCAGCGCAAGCGCGGCCGTCACACGGACGGGCAGGGCTGGGTCGGCCATGCACTCGAGGATGTGTCGGTAGATGGTCAGGAGGTTGTTCTGATCGTTGAAGTTGAGCTGCTCAAACTTCTCGATGGTGTCGCAGGCGCGCGCGCGCAGAAAGCCCTCGGTGCTGGTGAAGTCCGGGAACACGTATCGGACGATGAAGTACTCGACCTGGTCCGCGATGGGGCTCTTCTTGCTCAGGAGAACGGGCGCCAGGGTGCCAATCATGCGCAAGGCGCCCTCCTTGGCGATGTGGTTTTTGCTGCCCTCGTCCGCCTGCTCGTACGCGTTGACGACATTGTTGATGAACGTGAGGACCTCGAACGTCTGTTTCCGCCGGTTCTTGGTCAGGTTGACCAGGAAGTTGGTGGCCGAGACGTCCGGGGACGAGACCTCCTCGTAGAAGTTGAGTTTCCTGTGGAGGTACTCCTCGGGCTGGTCCTCAAAGTTGAGGACGTCGTCCTCGGACAGACACAGGACCGGGAAGATGAAGTGCTGGATCAGATTGTTCAGATCTGGCCTCAGGTGCGCCCACATCTCCTTGGGCTTCACGCACTCGTCCAGGAAGACGATTATGTATGAGAGGCAAGGCCTGCTCAGCCATGCCGTCTTGGCAACCCACTTCTCGATCTCGGCGAGGTAGTGCTTGAGAATCGCGGGCGCGATGGTGGCCGAGAACTCCTGGGCGAACTTGATCTCGTTTTTGGCCTCTTTGCTGAAGGCCTCAGGGTTGCCATGTCTACCATGCATCATCCTTAGCGTTAGCGGGCCTAGCCGGAGCCCCAGGGGTCTGGTAGAACGCGGAGGGATCAGAGGGCCGGGTGCTCACCTTTGATACAGGCGGTTCAAGTTGTACAAGGCCCACTTCTTGGCCTTCCACCAGTGATGCTTCTCCCGCTCCGGGCCGTCATCGACCATGGCCGTGGGAGGAACGCCCCTTGCGACGGTCCGCAGGAAGACGTCACACCAGGACATATTAACATCCTGGTGCATGAGGCTACCGGGGAGGTCGAGCTGGTGCGACACAACATCATGTTAGAGAGCGCACGCGCGTGGAGAACAAACGGAAGACGAGATATGCAGCGTCGGGGGGCGGGGTGTATGAAAGAGATGATGACAAAGATGACGACGACGATGGCGCCAAGTCTCAACAGCAACAAGGCACAGGTCCGCTTACAAACGTTGCGTGCTTGTAGGCCTTGAGGGCAATGTGCAGCATCTCTCCCGCATCGTCGCTCTCTTGAACGACGAGCTCCCTGCAGATGTCGAGCAGGCGGGGGAAGCTGGCCTCAACAATGTCCCGCAAGCGCGTCTTGTTCTCAATGTCGTTAGGCTTGAAGCGGTAGGCGCGGCAGATGGCAAGGAGGCACTGCAGGCCAGCCAGGACCCTGTCCTTGTCGTTTGTGCCGAGCAGCTCGGTGGTGTAGTTCATAAACGCGGGCCACTTTTCGGGGTAGTCCCAGTGCAGGATGCGCTGGAGGACGGGAACGAGGTTCTGGCGGATGGTGCCTTGGGACGCGGCCAGGAGCGGCAGCAGCCGCTCCTTGAACCGCGTCTTCTCGTCTTCGGGTATCGTGGGCTCATTTGTGATGTTCTGCTCTGGGGACCATGCGCGATTGACTCGGTTCTTAAGGTAGATGACAGCTGGAGAGAGGTTGGAAATCGGGTTCCAGTCAGCACCCTCAATACATCACTCTGGCGTTTGTCCCCGTCTCCCGCGCGGGATCTCGCACCGGGCGCTGGGGGTGCGGAGCGGGGCGGGGGAGGAAAGGGGAAGGGCGGCCGTACTTCCCAAGCGCACGTCCGGGGCCTGGTCGGTCTCGAGGATGTTGACGAGGCAGTCGATGAAACCTGATTGTTGTTCGGCCTGGAAGCAGCGAGCGGGAACCAAGGGCGATTAGCGATAGGGACGACGAGGGGCAGAGAGGTGGGCCGCCAAGGGTTGCAAACACGACGGAGAGTAAACAAGCGGAGGCGTCCGACAGGAGCAAGGCCCGAAGCGAGGGCACAGAGCGCAGCCATAGAATGCGTACCTGCTTCAGCTCGAGCTCGCCCCGCTTCCTGGTGTCGGCGACGGGGTTGAGCGTCGCGAGGACGCAGTTCCGAACCGTGGCCGGGTCCATCTTTTGGACGAGGCGGAGAGGCCGCGGGAGGGAGACTGCGCGCAAGGGAGGGGCGGGAGGGCAGGCAGCAAAAGGCACAAACGCCTAGACCGGAATCAAAAGGAGAAGAAAAAGAAGCAGAGTGAGTGAAAATAGAACGGAGGTCGAGAGACCGAGATGCGGCGGCTAGGAGGCGCTTGGCCCGCGTCTGCTCTTGCGGTTGCAGTTGTCGGTGGACTTTGTGGTGATGGAGGGTTGGAAAAAAAGGCGGTCCCGCACTATGTTGGTGGTGGTGGTGGGCGGCAGCGGCAGCGGCAGAATTTTGAACACTTTGGTGGGTGCCGTCAAGGAGACTGGGCCTGGGCGAGCCTGGCGGGCTCCAGTGCTGCTGGCAAACAAAATTTGGGCGGTGTTGATTTGCGACGTCCTGCTGTGCGGCGTCAATGGGCCAGGAACCTAGCCTGCACCGCTGTCTGTGTGGGCGGGCAGGCACATCGAATCGTCGAATGGCAGGGGCGGCAGCTGCCAGGCAGAGGCGGGGCACTTGCAGCACAACGCACGAGTCTCGGCCTTTGCTACTCACTTATCCTTTTTTTTTTCCCTCACTACCTTTCTTTCCGCCACCTCGCAATCGAAAACACATGCATCTCTTCCATCTACCGCCAAATCGTCGCGTCCAGAATTTGCAGCCGAGTCTATCCGCCCGCAGCAACTCTTGCACAAGCGGGCGGCTGGCTCCGACTTCGCCCCACCTGGGACTGACCAGGATACAAGGGATGATGGATGATGTTGGAAACGGGCGTTTTTCCACCGTGCGTGGAGTGCATGCCGCGATCAGCACCAAGCTTCCACCTCGGACACTCACCCTACTCAGGTTTCGAGATTCGCGTGATCTAATTGCATGGTGCAATGAATGTGGTAGGTGGCTTGATGCCATGGGTGGCTTTTTACGCCTGTCCCGAGTGTTGCTGTCGCTTCCTCAGTGCCGGCAGCGCTGGCGGAAAGGAGGGGTAAAGTTTGGCCTGGCTGCATGGTGTTCCTGAAAAGTGCATTCGACCGCCCTAGCGGCCGTGCGGCTTTTGGGATGTCTCCGACTTTATTGGATGCATTTGACGGTTTGGAATTCCCGTCTCTCCCCTACGCGTTATTCTTCCATCCAGTTTCTCTTTTTCATGTAGGTCCCCTAAAATGAAACCAAAGCCAAGCTCGTCCCGTCGTCAATAGGAAACAAACTCAGACCCGACCGACCGACACCACCAGGGCCCGTGTTCTGGGCTCGCCTGTGGGGAATGGGCCGTGTGCCACGGCCTGATTGGCCGGCTCCTAGAACTCAACTTGAACCCCTAGATTTGTGGCACCCACGAAGGCGCCCCGGGACATTCGGTCATGTGAAACCGGCTGCGGGAAGAGAGAAGAAAATTTCAATAAGATGGGATCGACGGCGATCCCGAAAAAAAGAAAGAAAAAAAATTGATCCCATCGTCTATTTCCACGCGTGCATCTCGTCCATGCTCACCCAAAGATGGGAGGAGAGATCGTCTTCTGCGGTGTGAGCATGGCACGTGGTCGAAGGATGCATGGGCCCCTCCCTCCATCGGGAAAAACCAATGGCGCCGGGTCTTTCAGGAATCTGACAGGCGGCCGACGGCACCATGGCAATGGCACCAAATAGCCCCCAATGGCCCCCAGACTTGGGAGAGTGGCAACGATGGTTAAAAATAAAATAAATAAATAAAAATACGGACCAATTAAAGAAAAAGAAGAAGAGGGGGGAAAAAAAGAAAAGAAAAAGAAAACAAGGGAAAAAAAAAAAAAAGGAAAAAAAAAAACCTGTCGTGCTATTCACCACCACGATTGCCTGCTCGATCTGGTGTCACCCTGCCCGCCGGAATCCCTATCATCACCGCCAGCCAAAGGGTCGAAGTAGAGAACTTTCGGAACATCGGCAGTCAAAAAACAACTGGATCTTTGATACATATGACAGATTAATAAGTACCTACGTAGATAGTAATACAAATTAAGAGTTCCAGATCCATATGAGGCTTTTTATTATGCATTGCTGCTTTTCATTATTACATCCTGGTTCCTTGAAACGGAGATGGCTTTCGTGTTTTTTCTCTGGTCGGGGCGCCAGACAAGCATCAGGGACGCCCAGGGACGCGAGGCAATCGGCAGGGGAGACAACCTTCCCGCACGACCGCCGAAACGCGATCCTGTGCCGGATGGGGCATGTTTTCCGAGCGTGAACGAGAGAAGATGTCGTGTCGACGTCCCGATGTCAGCATGACCCAGCTTCTAGTAAGGGACGGCCCAAGACCGGGCGCTCTTATATCAAAGGCCATCCTAGCATTAAAGCATCACGTGATCACACAAAACTCTCTCTCACTTCGCTTTGCCACTGGGCGATCCGCACCGGATCAACTATTCAGGACACAAGACATTGACAGAGAGACAAACACGAGCGAAAACAAGCCAGCCGAAGGGTGTACATAAGATGAACTGTTATAAGAGACACCCAAAGCCCATCGCCGACCGAGATAACATGACGACATACATAGATAGATACATAAAGGAGAGTAGATAATGCCTGGACCCACTGAATTGGACAGACACCACACCATGTAAGGTCTATGCCAGCCCGACCTATGCCACCAGTACCACGAGAGCCGACGTGCAAAGCTATAATTATCATCAGCAAACTCTACCTCGTACTAAAGGGCGGGCTTCCAAGACCAGAGGTCGGGGATGATGCTAGATCAAGCGCATATAATAAATGGCCCGTTTCGGGAGTCAACATACCGAGAGTAGAAAGCAGGGACTGCCATATACATGTTAGAGAGCGTGCAAGACTGCGCTGCAAAGAATGAGCCCAAAAGAGGAGGAGTCCAAGTCCACATTAGCATCCTGGATAACATCGACAGTACCGTAACCAAGTTGGCTTGGGCTTGCGTGGGACCAAGGCCATGGCTGAGCGACCGAGGCAGGTTGAGATCCAGTTGGGACATCCTGGGAGTCGGCACAGTGAGGAGTCCGGAACAGCTTTGATGGAGTAAGTAGAGATGGCGATGTCGAAGAGTGTTGGAAATGCCCGAGATCAAATCCTGGGGATCAATGCACCACATGGGGCCAGGACGCAGAGGAAATGTTGATATCCCGAAGACGTGGCCACTGAGAGCTGCGCGTCACGTGTACGTGTAGCCGACGGAGTTGACCATGTTGATGAGGGGCCAAGTGCTTCCCGCTCTGGACAGAGCCTTGTGTATCCAAAAAGATATCCCAAGTGTGCAGGGTTCTGCGACAGGAATCAGAGCAAGGAAGGGTCGACAAAAGAGGCAGTCCATACCCAATTGAAGTCCTGTTGAAGGGGCCTGGGGTGGTGCGCAGTGGAATGTCCTTTGCCGGAGCTTACCCTTTCAAGCTTCTGTTATACTCCCTTGCAGGAGTCAAGCCACCGAGACTTGGCCAGCGGCAATGACGCACGCGAGGCGAGCAAGACTGGTCTGGCGAGTGGGAGCCACTCTAGGGAACGATCAATGAAGTTCAGACCCTGTCCTGTGGTGATTGTGGTCCATCAGATACCGCTTCTCCAGGCCCAGGAAGGGCACAAAATCCTGGTTGGGTTGAAATGAGATGCTGGACAAACAGGGCTCCTTTCAATAAGCGAGACGAGCAGAATCCGAGAGGCATCCAAGGGTTCCAGGCTCCAGAGATCCAGGAAGAATTGAGGTCGAGTCCAGGGAGGTCCAGATAGGAGGCCAGGCTTTCCAGTGCTAGAATTGTCAGCGAGTCAAAAAAAGGGGATATATGGGAGGGTGTCAAGCGATGCAAAGAATCCGTTATGGGAGGAGTCCGAGCAGGCAGGCAAATCAGGTAGATAGGAGTCCTTGCAGATGGTCAATTGTTATATACAAGGTCGGGGGGTATCACTCACCTTGCTGTCCGCGATCTCGGCCTTACCTGGCAGGTACCGGAACCAACCCAAAAGAAGACAGGTGTCACGCCGGATCCTTGAGCATCTTTGGTGGGAAGGGGGAAACGAGCAGAGAGATCACATGACGAGCAGCTTGTCGTCTGCAGGTCAAGTGTTGGCCGGGATCCGGACAGCAAGGGGCCGAGAACCTCGGGGAGCCAACGCGGGAGACCGAGGTGGAGTGTGAAGTGTCGGCTTCGCATCCCATCCTGGGTCTGTGGTCCGGATATTAAGAGATCCAACAAGAAGGGTGCCCCGTACAGAACGCTGGTATCCCGCAACAAGAATAGGCAAGCAACCCAAGGGACAAAACCCCCAAAAACATGAAGCCGTGAAAAGAAAACCCAAAAACCCAATCATGAAGATGTCCTCGTACGCCGATCCAGAGCATGCACTCTTGTAGAAGGCGCACCCCAACTGGGGAAATGCCCAAGAGAGAGAAAGAAAAAAAACGAAAACAAAAAAAAAAAAAAAAACCCTCATGGCCAGTAGGTATCCCGGGAGTAGCAACGGTAAAAGTCGTGTGTAGGCAGCCCAAGCTGGCCTGAATGGTGTCATGTTCTGGGACAGCGTCCCGCGTGGCACCTGTGCAGTGAAGAGAAGCTGGATCCTGGGTCGCATCCTCATGGGTAAAAGGCAAGCAACTGTCCCCTTCGGGAGCTCCGAGGGGGCTTTGGCGGCTGGTCCCTGGGTTGGCGTGGTCTATTTTCGAATTTTTGTTTTTTGCTGAATGTTCCATACGGCAGATAGAAAGAGGACTTTAGGTCCCGGGGTCTGTTCCAAGGGCGCGAAAAAAAAAGAAGGCGGCGATGTCCCGTGGTATGAAGCACGCAAAGAGCCAAGCGCAACGGTCCTGGGAAGAGCTGAGGGGCTGGGGGAGGCGGGATGGGCGCGCGATGGGCTCCGAAAAGCACGCAGCGGTAAGGTCTGAACTCACGAGACTACCAGTGGTCTGTCTCATCGCGAAGCTGAGGCGGAGGAGAGGCTGGAGAGGCCGCGGGCACCAGAGAAGAAAAAGAAAGTCTCAGGGTCGCCTGGTGGTGTTGCTGTAACGCTGCTCCCCACGGTTATGGTCCCGGCGGGCAGGAGGGGCTTGGTTTCCACTGCTTGCGACTTGTTGAGTTTGTGCACTAGTTGCGGTGGGGGTCGCCGAGGCGCGGGAACGGGAGGGGTCTGGATGTTCATACTGTTGATCTAGGCCTGGGTTGCTGAAACCTGTTGGGCCTGCTGGGGACGCTACAAAATCAGACGTCGTGTTCGTTGGGGAGGTGGTAGCTGGGTACGCACCACGGCCGTGGAAGACGTCTCGGGACTGGGCACCCGAGGCGTCGTAGGCAGCGCCGGCTGGTGGCGGCGGCGGCGCTCCGGCGTGGCCCATGTAGTAGCCAGCCGGCTGCGCCGCGTAGCCGCCGGCCTGGGAGGTGGGAGGGTACTGGGCCTGGGCCGCCCTCTGGTGGTCGCCCATGTACGGCTGCTGGGCGTTCTGGCCGAAGTTCATCCCGGTGGCCATGTACGGTCCCTCTGGCGGCTGGTATCCTGCGGGCGGGTACGGTCCAGGGTTTCCTCTGGGGGGTCCATACGGGTCCTGGCGGTCATCATACGGCTCCCGCGGAGGGAAGGCGTTGGGTGCCGGGTAGCCAGGGTCCCTGGGAGGGTACTGGCCGAAGCCGCCCTGGCCCTGGGCACCGTAGGGGTCGTTGTACGGAGGCTGAGGGGCGGGGAAGTCACGGCTGGGGCCGGGAATGTGCTGGGCGGCGCCGCCTGCTGGGTTGCGCAGCATCGAGTCCATGTACTTCATCTGACCTAGAGGGGAGTTAGAACCGCGCACCGAGTAGCAGACGTCTCCTCCACACGCAGCTGGATTCTGTATACCTCCTTGGGCGCCCTGAGCCCTGCGCTTCTCTTCTACCCATTTCTGGGAGTCCTCCTTGAGCGACTCGATCATGGCCTGTTGCAGGATGGATTGGTTAGCTGTGTTATCCGTGCGTCGGCCGCCGTTGTGTTGCAACCCCGCGCGAGGGATGCTGACATGGCAGCCAGCAGGTCACGGCTGCTTCATCTCTCTCTCAGTTGTTCAGGGACACGCACGCTAGTCAGATTCCTGTATGCCGTGATGTAGTAGCCCTGGATGACACGATCACCCTTCTGCAGTGAGAGACATTCGCGTCGTCAGCAAAAAGCTCATGTCCAGGCTGGATGAAGAATCTTCCAAGAGACTACTAACCTCGAGGTGACCAGGCCGTACTAGGGCGTCGTTGCCCAGGTAGCGGCAAATGTCGGCAGTGATGACTTCGCGGTCGATTCCATCGCGAGGAAGGAAGTACTCGTTGTTTCGCGTGGCCGGGGGAGGCTGTTGGGGAGTGCCAGTGTTGCTGGGAGGCGCAGCCCGTTGCCTGTCGTTGCGGTTCATGGTTGCTGTGCTGTGTTTTGGCCGAGGAGGTTGAGAAGGCCGGGGTTTCAAAGGCGAGCGATGCTTTTGAGCGTCGCCGACAGGGAAGGAGAAATTGGCAAGACGGGCGAGGAGAAGTCGAATGCCAGAAAATATTATGCGGCCTGCTCGATACAAAACCAAAGCTGAGGATAAAGTAAGTCCCAAAAAGGGCGTGCGGGCTTCAGGGAGATGAGAGCGAGTGCACGGGAATGGGTGATGGTTGATGGTGATGATGGCAACGTGCTAGGCGATTGCGATGGAAAAGCGGAAGAGGAGAAGAATAGAAAAGCAGGTCAGGGGGATGGGGGAGGTGGCGGGCGGACGTGGGAGAGAAAAAGTAGGCGGGCGGGCCGGCTAAGCTAAGGCAGCAGTGGGCAGTGAGGCAAGTCGGATTCCCAAAGGCCAGCAGGACCCGGCCGTCTGCGCTCCGCAGGTGGGCTGGAACTGCGGCCAGAAGTGGGGCGGGTTGGGAGGGGTGCGTCGGTTAGGTCGTGCGTCTCAATGGTCTGGCCTGCGAAGGAGAAAGAAGGCGAAAAGCCCGCCTCTGGGTCAGGCTTCGCTGGATCGGGCTTAGACAACGTCACGCCCGTTGCGCCGCCCCCCTGGCCGTGCAGCCTGACGCGACGCTCAGGAGACGTCCGACTTTTTTGGTGCTTTCTCATGTCTGCGCTTGCTGCACCATGGTGGGGCCCGGTGGCGACAGCGCGCCGCCTGCTGATTGCACGCAGGCCGTGACGATTGGCCCTCCTTGTTCAGGCCACCCCAGCCCACTCTGCTGCAGCAACTTGCTCAGTGGCCGACGCGGTTGGTTGGAGGTGAGCGAGCGAGCGAGGCAGACACAAGACTCACACGCCCGGCGGAACCGAGGAGGCCGCCACCCCTCCACACCCACACGCTCACGCTCTCTCACACTCACACACACATAATAACACTTGGGGCTGCGTGGACCATGGTGGTTGGCTGATACGGCGCTGCCGTCCTGCAGTAGTCCAATTAATCGGCTGCATGCCTGGCCCTGCGGTGCTTTAGCGCTTTGCCACCCACTAGAGAGCACGACGCCGGCGGACACAACGTCCCTCGCCCTTTTCCATTTCCCTTCTCACTTTTCCGACTTTGGGGCAGCAGGTATTGGCTGGATAGACAGGCGGTAGGAGAAAAAAAAAAATCATTGACGCCTGTCAGGCTGGGTTGGATTTCCGCCCCGTGGCAGCCCAATTGGACCAGAAGCCCCACCGCAATACAGCAATAGATTCACCGACATAATAAAACGGCCACCCGCGGCATTCATTGGGGGACGGATGATGGCAAGAAACTTTTTTCGCTTTGATTGCACCTGGACTTGGGACCCTATCGTTTCGCTGGCCCTCCCCATGGTGCTGTGCTGCTTTGGCGCTAAGCCGCCTTTTACAAAACCCAGCACGGAGGCGGGGCAGGCAAAGGATCCATCGGTGAACCAATTCGGCGGCGGCGGCTGGAGATAGGTAGCACATGGGCAGCCCAGGGGGTATCAGGCGCTTGCACAATTCAGGACATCGGCTTGTGTTAGCGCGGAACCCAATCTCCCGCCCAGGACCCTGCCAGATCCCATGTCAGCCACTACCGCCGACACAAAAATTGAAGCAGCCAAGCCCAACCCAACCCATCCATCCATTACTCCCACTGATGCCCGGCGGCCCCACCGCCCATCGCCTGTCAGTTTCGGCAGAGCAGACATTACTGGGCATTTATTGCAGTCCGATCATCTCCGTGACGCCGGGCATTCCGCTGATCTCTGTGGTGCAATATCTGTTCGGTCTCGTGTTGCTTTGCCTGCCTGCCTACCAGCCAGCCAGCCAGCCAGCCAGCCAGCCTACCCGCCTGCCTGGCTACAGCCTGCCCGCCGGCTGCATGATGACGGCTGGGAGACGGCCAGCCTGCTTTTGCTTGCTGCCGGTCGAGCCACTCAAGACCTGTGACGTGTCCGCTGCTCGCTCGCTCGCCTTGCAGAACCGACCGGGGTATGGTATCCGTTTGTTTCCCGTCCATCGCGGCGCTTGTGTAGCATGTCTCGCCACCCACCCCCGCCTGCTGATCGGGTTTTTTCTTTCTTTTTTTTCTTCTCTCTCTCTTCCTTGACTTTCTGACTTCCGACTTGTCCGCCCATTCATCTGTGTTTACGGGTTTCATGACGGCACTTTTCAGTCCCCCGTGTCCTGGAACGGTCTCGTGCGCGGCAGGTGCTGGCTGGACAGGCGGGCGCCTCTGGTTGGACAGTGTGACAATTTGCCGGAAAAGCGCGCGCGCAAGCACGTCGGGAATAGATACTGCGACAGCAGAGGACTGGCTGGCTGGCTGGCTGGCTGGCTGGGACAGGTTGGGCATCGACGCACTCACACCCAACTTGGCCGCGCCAGCACCACACGCGAGAGGGGCGAAATAGGAATCAAGGCATTCTCCAGCTGTCCTATACCACCCTCGGCAGCGAAGAATATTGGCGCTGCATGCATGCAGGAGGGTAGTACTAAGTCGACAGGTGGGCGGGTGGCATGTAAGTACATACATACCTAGGTACAGTACGTACTGTAGGCATGTCGCTTGACGGCCAGTCAAAGTCGTGCCCATTAGATAGCCCATACGTAAGCAGACGGACGCCCTCGTGCATCCCACGTCACCTAGTCCCCGCTGGTCAATTGTCGTGTATCTGATAGCTCGCGTGAAAAGGGGTTCGTCCCTGGCGATGCGGCAGATATGCTGCAGCACAGAGTACAGCATTGCCCTGTGTGCCCACAAAGCCCGTCCCTGGCCCTGACAAAAACAAGATCGGGCGAGGGCCTTGTCGGGGTGGCAGAGATAGAGTGGCACAAGCAAACAATAATCCCGGCAAAACAATCGCTGTTCCTAGGATGGCGTCAGCTACCCGACAGGCTGATATGGAGGCGTCCCGCCCGGACTCCCATGGCCAAACCCTTCGGTCTCTGCCCAGGACCAGGGCGGACAGTGGGGCAGCAGGCCGCGGGGCCTCGTCGCCATAGAAAACACACCTGACCCTGGGTCGAAGCAAATAAAAAGAGAAGAAAAAAAGAAAGGTGATCCGGATCTGTGTTGGTGTGCCAGCTCCACTCAACCCAACATCGCTCATTCTTTTTTTTTTTTTAATTTTCCTTCTTTTTTTTTCTCTCCTTCGTTGGGCTGCTGCGGGCCATCCCGAGGGCAGGGTTCCCCATTCGTGGACGAGGGTTTATGGTCTTGGTGTCGAAGAGCGGAGGACGAGGGAAACCGGCCCTTTTGTTTCCCCACAAGGAACAGTCTTCTTGATTGACAGGGATGAGGGGTGTTGATGACACCTGTTGTTGTGCTGTTTCCTCGGCAGCCTGGCTTTCGCCGAAACGGCGGAATTCCGGTTCCAGAATATATGGAACCACAGGCGTGCTTGTGACCCGCCTCGCTCCCGGGTCAGGAGAGATGGAAGGCCATTGGCATGCCCGAATCCCATCGACTCGGACGGCGAAGCCTGACCCGAGGGCCTTTTCGTGCCAGCAAACATCAGCAACCACACCCGCTTACTGAGAACGTGACGATGCATCCTGGGCGGCAGACACGAGGAAGAGGACGCAAATCGGACGACTCGTCTGGCGCCAGCGACAGCCCCGAAAAAGGATAGGCTCGCTTCCGTTGGTGACTTCCATCGCCAGCGTCGGGTGCAATTTGTTTGTTCCAAGTTGGCTGTCCTAGGAGTTTGTTGTCCTCCTTGGCGGCGCAGGCCCGGCCTCCTCGGAGGCGCGTTGTGTGTCTGCCGACTTGGTTCTTGCTCCTGTTTCGTTCTCACCGTGCATAATATGCGTCCGTTTGCCAAGAGAGACACGCAAGGCATCGGAAGAGTTGCTCCTATCAGAAGGAAAAGATGGACGGAATGTAGCATGTGTTGTGGAAACCACATCGTCACGCGAAGTGAAACGCGGGCAGGCAGGTTGTGTGCATGCTTTCTTTGGGATCGGCGCATATCGGGCTCCGAATAGCGCCCAGGATATCCATTCCTTGCTCTTGTTTCCGAATGGCCAGACTGGAGCTTCGATTTCACCCAAAGTTCAGCCGGCTCTGGCCCGGATCCGGGGCCGCCGTCTTGGGCCTCCTCGACGAGGACGAACCCGAAGACGCAGACGCACGTGCGCCCCTTCTGCCCCTGGCACTTCCTCTAGAGACACCAGCGCGGCCGCCAGCGCGGCCAGCACCTCTGCTGCCGCTGCCGGACGCACCGGGCACCGCAACCTGTCGTTGCCGAGCAAATGCGGACGCGCCACGTTGCTCTTCCTCCTGGAGGTCTTTGGCAAAGTGATAATCGAGGTGGTCCTGCAGGAGCAGGCCATCCGTCCGGCCATCATCAAACGAGAGGCCGCAGCGAGGGCAGCTGCCGTTGTGGCTCCCATTGGCGGCATCCATGGTTGGGATCGGCAGGCCGTCATCATGAGACCGTTGCCCCAAGTTTCCCGGAGTGGCTGTAGCCTTCCGGTCTGGCGATGTATGGCTTGACGAGATGTGACAGGCTGCGCCTTCTGGTGGGCTTTTTTGGCGGCCCGCCTCCTGTATCACCATGAGAGGCGCGCCGGGTGCGGCCTCGTCATCGACCCGTTTGTTTTCGTCGGCCTCCACGGTCATCTCTGCCCCGGTGGCAGAGTCCCTGTCAGCAGCTGTCCCAGGCGAGAGTGGGGATGGCTGTTGCTGCTGGCCCCAGGCTGCCTGGGCATTTCCTCTGTCATCGTTTTGGCCCGTGTTCGCCGCACCTCCCTTGGTGAAGAATCGCTGGATGCCGCCATCGTTGACCCTCTGCCGTTTAGCTCCGGGCAAAGTCTGAGCGGCGGCATCAACGTCGGCTAAGGCTCTAGCTGGTTCATTGACGAGAACGTTTGAAACGCGGGCTGCAGATCTGAGTGCCTGAGCCTCCTCGCCTTTGACAAGAAAGCCACCGATTCCCATGTTGCCCACAACACCATCCTCGATTCCGCCCACTTGGAGGCTAAGGTGGTCGCAGGGCCAGATTCTGTCACGGCCGGCCTCGGCCACGACCTGGCGCAGCAGAGCCTGTGCGAGGTCGAACAGCACCTGCTCGTTCAGGGCCTTGCCTTGCGGGATTTGGCACGAGCGTGCGCGTGTCTGCCCCGCATGTCGATGATGTAGATTCATGGTCCGCGGCCGGCGCCTGTGCTCTAGCACGCCCTCCTCCACCAGGCGGGCAAATATGTCAGCGGCAAAGATGCGCAGCCAGCTGGTCGCCTGTTCAGGCTTGTTGATGCTTGGGCGGAAGGATTTTGCCGACAGCATCGACTTGATTTGTGTGCGCGAGTTGACAGGCTCGCCGCCGTCGTCGCCCCGTATTGCTTTGTAGACCCATGTTCCGCTTTCGGCGCCGAGGCGTGTCTTTAGCACCTCGAGGGAAGCAGTAAGCAGATCCGATACCGAGTCGGTGCTGAAGGCCTCGGCGACCAGGTCGCCGAGCTTGCCACCAAGATTGCGGATCGTGGTGAACTTGAGACCCGAGAGGAAGCGATGCGCGGCCCGGTTGCGGATGACTGTCTGCTGATTGGGCTTGCGATGGGCCGAACCAAGCTTGCTGAGCAGCTTGTTGTTTGCAACTCCGGCAGAGCATGTGTAGCCGAGGCGCTCGCGGATGGCCAGACGGATGTTCCGGATGATCTCAGAGCCCAAAAGCAGAACAATGTCGTCCCAGTCCGGGTCGTCGGTCTCAGCCTCAGCCTCGTCCAGGTCGACGAGATTGTCGGCCTGCCAGTCTAGAGCGCTTATCGAAGGCTGTGGCAGATTTGCAGCCGGGTCCTGCCGCGGAGTGGGCGTCGAGAGCTCTGGGAACCTCTCGAGGAGGATCGCATGCACGTTTGCCGAAAGATCGATGAACACCTCATCGATGCTCGCCTTTTCAACCTTGCATCGCGCCGGCGGTAGGCGCTCCTTGATTAAGGCCAAGATCTTGCGAGACTGCAGCCGGTAAGGGTCCAGCGACACCTTGTCTGTGGCAATGTTTGCGGCAGCATCGTCGCGATACGCCCACTTGTCGTCGCCCTCGCGCCAAGTTGCAACATCTACAACCGCGTCAGCAGCTTGGAGAACATGGAGGGTGATCAGGGAGACCAACTTACGCTGGCAAATCAACTCCGGGCACAGTTTCCGTGCCTCGTCGATAGGACAGTGACGGTTGATACCGAACTCTCTCGCCGGGTAATTGACAGCTATCAACCCTTGCCTTTTCGGACATCACTGTTTCAGCAACCGGCTAGACTCTGGGACGGCGTGGGCGCTCAGATTGTAACAGATCAATAGGGTACTACGCAAGGGATGCCATGCCAGGGCGGACAGAATTGGAGGCTGGTAAAGTAGCAAGGCGACTAACCACTGTTGGACGGCGAGCGGTTTGTCCTCAGGGATCCCCAGCCGCACAGTTTCGCATTGCGCATAAAAAGCATCGAGATCGATATGGGCGATGACCCGGAGCGGACACGTGACGCTGGAGGACGCGAGCTGAGACAGATGGCGGTACGTGAAGCGCGACCTGGTCGGGCCGAGACGGGCGTGCTCATCGGTCTCGGAAGGCGACTCCGGCGACGGGCTCTCAAAGAAGCCCATCTGGGAGGATGGCCTCACGGGCTGGGCTGAGCAGACGAATGGCAACACACTACATTCCTTATCAGCAGCATAACAGTCAGTAATGGCTCCTGAACATGCACAGGGCGGTGGCGCCTCCGACACGCAGTTGGCACGGGGGCTGACGTAGGGTGCAATGGCAAATCAAATCTCCTTGGTTCGTGGGAGATTGGATCGTGTTGGTGCGGTCCCCCGGCAGCAAGGGTCGGAAACC
Source organism: Magnaporthiopsis incrustans (assembly GCA_003049425.1). Classification (NCBI taxonomy): domain Eukaryota; kingdom Fungi; phylum Ascomycota; class Sordariomycetes; order Magnaporthales; family Magnaporthaceae; genus Magnaporthiopsis; species Magnaporthiopsis incrustans. The sequence continues at coordinate 11,069 of PYSR01000041.1, read as the reverse complement.
AGTGCCGGAGACGCCCTGGTCTGCCCTAGGCCTTTTCGTGTGATGAGATGGAAAGGCTGGCTCGGCTGGCCCTAGAGCAAGCAGGCGGCGAGCAAGGCGAACACTGTGACCCAACGATCGGGACAGAATGTCCGGCCAGAGAGAAAAGAGACGGAGGCACTAGAGGCCAAAGAGGCACCCCAGCGGACTCCAGGGGATGGGAGTGGGGGCCCTGGAGGGGAACGAACAGGGGGCCCGCTTAAAGCCGCCAATCCAGGAGCCCGGCCGCCTGGTTTTGCTTCTGCGCACGGCCCTTGTGAGCAGAAAAGGTAACCCATCCGTCCACCGCTCCCACGTCGTCGGGCCCAGCAAATGGAAACGAGGGCTGATGGAGGTTGGCAGGAGGATCAGACTGCCTGGGCTGAGTGGGTGGGTGCCCAGCTGCAAGGGAGAGCAGAAAGAAGCAAGATAGTGCTCACGCAGAATGGCATCCAGCTTGCGCTTGGTCCGCCTGGGATGACGACACGACAGCGACACCGGAATCGAGCCCATCCATCGAGCAGGCGGGCCTCCTGGGACGGGATGGAGGGAGGGAGAAGTGGGAGGCCCTGCTCTGCCCTCAGGTGCATACAACACCGTCCAGGACAGGGCTCCCAGTCAGCTCGATCGATCACATCTCGGAAAAGCAAGGGATACCTGAGCTGTCGGCCAGCTGCTGCTGCTATGCCTGCCACGTCTGCCTCGCGTCCGTACCAGCAACCTATTGGCAAAAATGTGGCTTTTGTTGACTGAAACATGGCCATCTTGCGTTGTCCATCATCTGCCGCCCGCAGCACCTACGTAGATGACATTCACTCGACGACAAGGCACATACTGTATGCATGTACTGTGTGCCTGCCCCTGCCGGTGCACAAACCGTGTGCTCCCTTGGATGGCGGCAAGAAGAAAAAAAAGCAACGAGCATGTCTCGGCTGGCTGATTGTCCACCAGACACTTTTCGTCCCCCCACAGGAAGGCGATAAGGCAGCCAGCACGTCTCCCTCCGAGATCTCTGGGAACCTACCTGACGGCGGTGGCTTGACCCCGTGAGCCATTTGGGATGCGGGCGATGGGCCGTCCAGAAGCCGGCCCCTTGGTACACAAGAAATTAAGTGGCGTAATGATGTTGGTAACACTCGCGGCAAATGCATGTCTGGGCTGCCAGCCGCACAGGGATGAGCTGCGTGGGTGTGGGTGGTGGCTTCCCGTTTCCAACCCTCACTGGGTAGGGTAGGCAGCGAGCGGTGGTGTTGAGGAAGGCACTTATATCCTCCCACCCCGGGGACCTCCTTCCTTCCTACTCACCCATCCATCCATCCACCCGTCTCTCTCTCCCTTTCTTCTTTCTCGCCACCTTCTCTCACAACCCGCCTCTCTCGCACCCAACGGCTTCAGAAGTCCGTCGGCCATCAGCAGATCCATCTCTACAGACACACACTCCTCCACCTGCTCTTCTTGTTCACGTTGAGTCTTCGCCTGATCCAGCATCGGATCCAACAGCCTCCCAGCGAGCCCACTTTGTGGTCTGGGGCCTCTGCTTCCGACCGAGCCAAAGAGTCGTCCCGCCGACGAGCCCACTAGCCCAGGCAGCAGAAATGTGCGATTGGATCGATGTAGGTCGTGGCCCCTGGTCTCTGCTCCGTCCGCGACCCGCAACCGCCAAAAGTGCCCCTGCTCAACGCCGTCCGGATGCCTCTAGCGCGAGTACCGATGTGGCCACCACAGAATCGTGGCCGAGAAGTGGTGCCAGAAGTATGTCACCTCGCGACTGAGGTGCAAGCCGAACATCACCGACAACTACTACCTGTGGGGGACTCTGTGCAGTACGTCCTCGTCCTCAATCTAACCGTGCAGTACACTCCTCGCTCGTCTCACAACCGAGGCCATATAAGCTAGCTAGCTCGTCTGCTAACGTCTAGCCGCTGGGGCACGTGGCAACAGGTGAATGCGCGAAGAAGAACGCGCCTCCCGTCGCGTGGGAGTACATGATCAAGCGCAACGTTTCCCGCACCTAAGCTGCGTGGACCAGACACCATCGACGACGTGGGGCCACCGATGGCAAGGAGAAATAGAGGGACAAAAGATAATAAAGGTACAAGGAGGAATAAAAGTTACCAAGAGGACACACGTGAGGAATTTTTGACATTTTGGCAAAGATATTGTTAAAGGGCGCCGGGGCGTTCAGGAACCATATGGAGCATACGTAAGGAATGGGCAATTTGGCAATCCCCTCATGTCGCCGCACTGGCTGCTGGCTATCATGTACTCCCTCACCAGACTGTTTTTCGTGAGGTAGACAAGCCTGGTGGCGGTCGGAGATTTAGAGGTGGATGGCGGGATTCGCATAGAACGGAGGAACTCGAGCAGCTTACAACCAGACTCCTTCATACACTGCAAGACCATCGCAGGAAAGAGATTCATCGGAAATTCGGCGTGACCCTGTTCTCCCCAGCACAAGATCCTACGAGCAGAATTACAGCGAAATAAGCCCTATCAAGCTCTCCCGGTTCGGTGGCTCGAATAGGCATGTCCGTTGAAGGTCCCGTTCGGCCTCAGCTCGGCGGGCTAGGACAGAGCCGGCGTAAGGCCCCTCATCGCCCGGCGCCGGCCGTGGTCTGTGGCAGACCGCAAAGAGGGGGACACTCGGCTGAGCGACGATAATTGTTTCCCGCCCTGGCACACCCATCCCCGCGGCCCAAGGTGTCACTGGGTGGTTGCAGTTGGAAAGGCAGGCAGGCTGCGCATGTGGTGTGTGGGGCTCGCTGCACTCGTGTTTCGGTGTGCCGGTTGCTGTCCCACTCTAGCGTCTGGAGGCCATTAATCCGGTTCTCAACTGGGCATCAGTGAGTTGACGCTGCACTGGCTGTTCTACGAGCACGCCGCGAGGCCCGTCTGGTCGCCAGCGGCCGCGAGCTCAACGCCTGGGACGAGGTCGTCGATTGGACGGGTAACACCGCCGCCGCCGGCACCGCCAGGCTTCTCTTTCATGCCACAACGTCTCTTTCCCGCTCTCTATCCTGCTCTCAGTGTTTTTTTTTCGTCTCAGCTTGACGCCGCACTCTTTCGTCCCGTTCTAACCTCGCATAGAAACCTCGCCTGTTTGCTATTCCTCTGGCCACTTCTCCGGGTAAATGTGCGACAACGCGGCAGGGAGCCCAATCTGACTGGGTGATGCAGTCAGCAATCGAACGCAGGCGTCACCTCCAAGCACAAGCACCCGCTATCCGATCCGAGACCCGTGCGCAGAGCCTCATTTAACCGGGGCTGCGGTCTTGCCGCTGCTGCCGTGCATGTCCAGCCCTAGGTAGGATCTTTTGCCAAGTTTTCCTGTTTTCTCCTTTTTTGGCGTCTGCCCTCTGCGCCTGGCTGGGGAATCATAGGGCGCGACGACCGCCAACATCTTGGGTACCGATAAGGCACGCGATCGAAAAAGCGGTCAAGTTTGGTGTATCGTATAAACTCTTTGCCCCGTTTTCGGGCATGCTGAGGCGAGAGGGAAAAGGGTTGCCTCAGCCTTCTGGTCCTTGGCGTCATCACCACAGCAATGCAAGGTTCTTGTTGACGGGAAAGCATGAAACCCAGACTGCCCACCCATCTTTCTTTCCCGGCAAGCGGTATCGGCAGATTGCCCAGCCTGCCCGGCCGCGTCCTTAGGACGGCAACGGAGCTGATGACACGGCACTGCCCTCGCGCCTGGCATGCGGGAGGTGGGTAGCGTATGCGCTCGTGCTAGCTGACACATGGTCACCCGCTTCTTGCGACGCCAATCTTGTAGTGTGCGGGATCCGGACGAAGAAGAGAAGGAGATCCATCGAGAGAGGGAGAGCGAGAGAAAGGCGATGCTACGCTGGACCGCCGAAGTCACTCATGACGTACTGAGCACCTACCTCTTGGAAGTGACTCAGGGTAGATAAGCACTTTTGAGGGCAGCGCGGACGATCCACATGCTACGATGTCATGCTTTCCATGCCTCCATGCCGCCATGCTGCCACGATGCCAACCTCGGCTCCTAGGAGCCAAAACGAGATACGCTGCTCAAACTGAACAGGATCCGAGATCACAAAAATAGAAAAAAAGGGGGTAAAACAAACTAACGCCTCGGTCCTGACGGCAGCGGGTCGGGATGCTCGGCGGGAACAGGCCGGAAAGGCTACGGCGACATTATCGGCAGGACGCAAGGGGAGGGTCACAAATGGAGGGCGACCGCTCCACTTGGCTCGCAGCACGGCACTCCTCACCCGCCTCCTCATGACCGGTTCCCTGTGATGGATGCGTAAGCAACAAACGAAGGTTCAGTTTCTGGCGCTGCTCGAATCTAGCCCAATAAAACAGTCGCCTTACAAGAAAAGACTGGTTAGTCATTTTTTTCTCTTTCCCAAGATAGAACTTTCCCACTGCGTTCCATGGAAAGCATCCGAGCCCATCCCCGTCCGTCATGGCATGCTTGGATGGATCCTCCGGGCGTCCGCAGCAAGTCCTCTGCCGACGGCAGCCGCCGTGGAATGCGCCCACGGCCGGCCTCTCGGTCCTACCTGGTCCACTGGCCGCGAACCAGGGAGCCGGTGCGAAGTCTGTGTCGCATCCGTCCCTTTTTTTTTTCCTCAGCCAACCCCATGTGCTCAGCGCCTCCCTGCCTCGTTTGCGGGCCCGGTGAAAATGTACGGCACACGCTCAGCCACCGACGCCAGATGCAGCACGAGGACCGCAGATGCAATGCTTCCCTCCCGCGCAGCACTAGACCTGCCGGGCCACGGCGCGTGGGGCTCCCGGAACTTTTGGGTTCGGCAGGGCGTCCGCAAAGCCTCCGGAAGCTGTTTAATCGGTGGAGCTAAGTAGGCACCTGCCACACCTCATCAACGGCCTAGCGGTACCAGGCAGCCCTCCCACACCTCCTCCATGTGGTGTTCTGCACATGGCTAGGCAGCACCAGCCCTCCTTTTCCAGGCCCGACACACCCCACGTGCTAGCTACCTAACCGCCCGCCAGCGCGAACCGATGAGGCTACCTTAGGCAGGGCTTGGCGTGTCCACCCGGGCAGAGAGGAGGAGAAGAGTGACAGCCCTCGGCTGCCCTCGGCCACGCCCCTCCATCCCTCCCATCTGCAAGAGAGAGAAAAAACGCCCGATCCCACCTGCGGCCGCGATTGGTGTGACGCCGACTGACCGGCGCCGAGGCTTACCTGCCCGGAAACCTTCTAGAAGCCCGAGGTTCCCTTCCACCATCCCCTGGCACCTGCATGACCGACACACCCCGTGATTGCAGCCCTTCCCCATTCTGGGACGAGTTTGGCGGATGATCTTCCTGTTTAGGGCTGTGGTGGAGGCGCTAACTGCCCGTGGAACGGCCGGGTTCATACTGAGCCTCGAATAATAATCTCGCTGGCGACGACGCAGCATTAAAAAAGAAGAAGAAAAAAAGAAAACCCGCCCCGTGTAACCAGGACTTGAAGGGAACTTTCTTCTTCCCTTGCACTCCCACCTCTGGTCCGTGGAAAGGGAGCGGACACGTGCGGCGCACTCACGTATCGGCTTCCCACGAGCAGGCAACGAGGCCGCCGGGCCACCATCCCTCCTCGAGCAACGTGCCTCGGACTTTCTGCCTTTATGGTGCGTCACGGACCTCGGTGCTTGAGTGGCTCATCCGAGGAACGTGGTAGTAGGAGCTGCTATGACACTCAGCATCCGTCCGTACGTAGATATCCATCCGGGCGGCTGCGATGGCTCATCATGAAGAGCAGGTTGCCCGGCGACCGCCATGCGACGCTGTGTATAAAGGATGGCCATATCCACGACTTGTTCTTCCGCTCGAGCTTCCAAACAGCATCGATTCCAGGATAGCCAGCTGGCACCCCAAGCACCAAGCCATCTCGAACAAAGCTGCACGAATTCAAAAACAGCACAGCACAGCACCTCTCCGCCACTGTCCTTACGACAGCAAGACAACGACAGGCAGAAAAGGACCAAAAAATCAAAGCCAAAATGTGAGAAAAGGAAGAGCAGATCCATGATAGGTCTCAACCACAAAAAGAAGCCCAGGAGTGACATCACTGACCATCCTCCATCTGGGACATTTATACGGACAGGTCGGGTAGAAGGCAGAACTATAGACCCGGCTCGTGGAAGTGCTGCATCTGCCGCTACGTCAATACCCCCGAGGATTACGAGTGCGCGCTGTGCTACACCGAGGGGCGAGCGCACGCCAAGTGCGGCTGCTGCACGCTTGTCGCCTAGCAGTCGGCGATGTCCGAAACACCTCGCTGGACGCTCAATACAAAATCTTCAAGTGCTCTCTTGGAGGGTCTGGAGAATTTCTTTCTTTTTTTTTTTTTTTTTTTCCTTCTCGCTTCGTTAGACATTGATAAGAGTGTCGACGTGGGGATGGCAGCACTCTCCCTGATATCCCTTGGTTCTGTTTTTCACTTCTCACCCTGAGATTGTTCCATCTCGTTTCATAACACCCTCACTGCTTTGTTATGTTTTGTGTTGAGTGAGCCGCTCGACGTCCTATCCTTGAGAAGACGATCGCTACTTAGCCTTCTACCGGCACATGTATTACTCCCAGCACCTTCATCTGCTAGCCGCAAATTCACAACTTATCAGGATCCTGCCTCTGGCCACATGCGCTTCTCTGATGCAAGAAGATTGACTCAAACACTATAGATGCTTGTGACAAGGATAATCAGTCGAAGTCTCCAAAGAGGTGCCAGCTATAGTCAATTAAGGGTTAATTAATCAATAATATAGGCCACCTGCGTCATCAGCACAGTATTCGATAACAGCCCTTCCAGGTTTGATATTGGCACGAGCCCGATCGGTTGTCCATTGTTACGTATTCCGGCCTGGCCTAGCCCGTGATCGGTATTACGGGATATGCCACATATCCTTTTTAATACGGCGTTATGACGACTAGGTTAAATCTTGCCTTAGATACGGCGTCGGGCGAGCTAGCACTTGCATTACGCTCAATGGATTATGGCGCACAAGAAATGCGCGGCGTCGAGTGCCACCGCCACCTGACCCCACAGGGCGCCCCCGCGAAGTCCTTCCTAGGTTCGTTCTGGATTTCAGCGACGCCGCCTCCATTCTTGCCCGAGCGACCACCCGACCTAAGCCCTACCCACTCCACACCACTCGCTAGTCTCTCGAGGCAGAGAAAGCTTGACAGCAGCGCCATTAGCCTCCCTCATCCGACGGAGACGGCGTGCCCTTGCCGTGGCCTGGACCCGAGCATTGAGCCGCGTTAGCTCCTTTTACGCGTGGCGTAGGCCCGTCTTCTTTGTGTCGACTACACGGCCTACCCGATCCTCGCGCCTGTCGCGGACGCCGTCGAAAGTCTCCATGGCGACTAAAACATCTTTGCTTCTCGCCGGCCCCGAGCATGCCCACCAAGCGTAGGGAGAAGTTGCGCCACGCTCGAACCGCGCTTAGCCCGCCAGCGCCCAGACACTGGCATCGCGGACTATCTATCAGGGTCTCGAGCGTCATGGAACTCCGGCTTCACCCCCGCGCCCCGATCGCGTCGACAAAATGCCCGGCTTAGGCTTGCCCCAAGGATCGGGTGGCTCCCTGTAGCGCAAAAGGATGAACAAGCGTGTGGGGAAAGAGGTTGATCCAAAAGGCCGACCTCGTCTCGCCTGGGGTTTGTTTCCATCTCCCATTCCCTCTCGCCCGCTCTCTCCTGGTGGTGCTAACTCCCGAGACATCGTCCAGTTGACGGGTGCGCAAACGAGACTCCCACGTCAAGCCGATCACGATGGGGTTCGCGAGGATATTCTGGGCCGCCCTGTGCCTGTCGCTCATACCGCTCGCTCAATATGCCGCGGCGGCACAGGGCATCCAGAGACACGATGTGGCGATATCGGACCACTTTCTCGACCAGCTGCCACTTTGCGCCGTAAGACTCCTCCCGTCTCGAGATCCATGGGCACCTACCCGGATAGCTATCAAGCGGCTGACAAGAAAACCCAACAGGTCTCCTGCTACGCTTCCGCAAAGGCCAAATCCAACTGTCCATCCGGGTGGGAGGGCTGCATCTGCCCGAACGCGAAACTGAAGGCATCGGTGCTTTCCTGCGCCGCCAAGGCCTGCCCAGCTGTCGGCCAATTCGGTCCGTACCCAGCTCTCTGCTCCAGCCACGATATGAAACTCGGGAGGAAAAACACACTGACACACCGACTCGCAGAGGCACGAGATGTGCTCGGCACCCTCTGTGGCATCTCTACCAGGAACCTCGACACCTTGACCCGCCTGATCTGCTGGGCTGGCATGCTCTCCTCGGGGGCCTTTGTCCTGTTGCGCCTGCTTTCCAAGATCTTCCTGGCCGAACAGCGCTCGCCTCCCTTGGCATACCTGACCCCCGACGACGGCCTGACCATGATGGCCTACCTGCTTTCTCTGCCATGCTACTACATTGCCGCCTTCAAGCTCCTGGACGTCGGGCTCGGGAGGGACCAGTGGACCTTGACGCCTCAACAGGTCACCGACTTTTCGTACTGGCTCTACGTCATGGAGCCGATATACCTCGCCACCATCTGGTCCATCAAAACCTCGTTTCTCTATCTCTTCATCCGTCTTTTCGCCACCGGACAAACCGAGCGGTATTGCGTACGGGGCCGCCTCAAACTGCGTCACGCCCTCTGGGGCACCGCCATCGCCAACACGCTCTGCATAAGCTCCTTCACCCTCACCTTCATCTTCCAGTGCACGCCCGTGTTGTACACCTGGACGAGATGGCAGGGCGAGGGTCAAGGCACTTGTGTCAACGTCAACGCCGTCATCTGCGCCCACGGAGCCTTGGGCATCGCCTTCGATCTCTGGATCCTGTACCTGCCCATGTCGCAGCTGTCGAGCATGCATCTGCCTGGTCGGAAGAAGGTGCAGGTGGGCTTCATGCTGGGCATCGGTGCCATGTGAGTAGCGGAACCCCAGCACAAGCCGCGGCAGGCCTGATTGGCGGTCCTCTGCCCAAACACCCTCCTCGTGTTCGCCAGCTTACTGACATACTGCAATGGGGGCCGCCCCGCCAGTGCCACTCTGGTCAGCTTCCTCCGGCTTCAAGGACTGGTGACGTACGCCACGTCGCCAAACGCGACACGGGAGAACTACGGCGGCACCGCGTGGTCGCTGGTGGAGATCGCCATCGGCATCATCTGCACCAGCCTGCCGGCCGCCCGTCTCCTGCTCATACGGATCACGCCCGAGGCTTGGCGCCGCGTCAAGGGCAAGTCGCTGCGGCCGGCATCGACGGAGGCCACGTCCCGGCCGCCATCTGCACAACCGCGGCATTCGTACTTCTACGACCTCCGGGCCAAGGTGCCGAGGCCGATGTCGACTTTTACCAGGTACAGCAACAGCACCAAAGCAAGCTTTAAAACCGGCACTTTCGGCAGCTCGGCTAGCCAGCCAAGCATCGCCGACTGTCTGGTGGAGAAGCTCGTGGCCAGCTCCAAGGCTGGTTCGGCCTTTACAGAAGCCATTGCGGCGCTGAGCATAGCCCTAGGGAAAGTCCCCGACGACAAGTCGCCAGGCGCCTTCCAGGGGAGCGAGGAGAAAGAGAGCAAGCCGGCGCTCGACAACAACGACACCCATACAGATACAGCGGCAGCATTAGCGACGCTGCCGAAGCTGTATCTGGCCCCCGAGCGCCGCGCGACTCCAGACTACTTCAGCATTCCCGCGTCCGGGCGAAGGGTAGTCGGGCCGGCGACCATGGCGGCCGCCAAGCGGCAGCAGCAGCAGCAGGGCGAGGAGCAGAAGCAGGACCACGAGCAGAAGGCCGGTGCTGCTGCAGCGCCGATGTCCCTGGACCCGGAAGAAGAGCACAAGCAGGAGGGACTGGGGCCAGCGCGCCCGCAGGCGTCCGGCGCCGTCTCGGGCAGCGCGACCAGTGACATCGACGAGCCGGAGTGGGCCGTCGTGGCGCCGCGGAAGATGGTGAGCTCAGATGCGCACCTCTGCTTGTCACCGGTGGCGTCCGCTTCGGGCTGGTCCACGTTTGGCGTGTCGGGCCCGAGCTCGCCTGCCACGCCTCAGGAGGAGGAGGAGCAGGAGCGCCGTGTGCACTCTCCTCTTGGAGACTAGGTAGCGTGGCGACGCCATGCATACATTCTTTTTTTTCTTTCTCATCTTGTGCCCTTACCTTCTTTGGTATAGACATGGCCGCCCGACGTGTTCAGCTCCTTGCTATTTTTACCCACTTACCAGTCTGCCTTTTGTACACGGAGCTTTTTATGAACACGAGCCGTCGGGCATCCACTCCTTCGACACGTACAGTTTGTTTCTTTTTGGAAAAGCTTGTGTACCACGCCGTATCTAGAACCAGACATCGAAACAGACAGACAATCAAGAATAAAAATAGAAGCCAGCATGCAGCGAGCGTGACCATGACCAACCCTGTCCCCGTCACTCCCAAACTTGGGGAAAGAATAGGCTCCATGTGTGTTGTGCAGACACGTGACGACGGCAGGATCCCACCGGCCGGCCAGCCTGCCGACGTGGCATGTGGACAAACATATGCCCGAAATGGAAATGGCCACCTAGGACGGACGGGGAGGGAGCCCGGCCGCCTGTCATGAAAAAAAAAAGACGAAGAGGAAAAACGCCTGAGGTGGATTGGATGCCCATTGGGCAAATCCGAGAAGTTCGAACAGCGAAACTCTGCCTGATGGGATTTTCCAGGAACCCAACCAATGGCGACTCGCCAAAACACATCTCTTTTTTTTTCCCCTTTTCTTATCCTCCTCCCCTTTTCAGCAACCGCCCCCAATTCCCGCTTCGGGCAATCGACCGCTTCGTTTTGCAATTCTAGAAGCTCGGTCAGGGCAAACGTGGTGGGTTGCACTGTCCGTCGTCATCCGTCACCGAGAGGCCCGCCAGGTGGCAGGGTGACATGGCAGGCTGGAGGGCTGTTCCGGACGCCCGGAAGTCTTGTCCAGCAGAGTGTGTGGGTGTGTGTGTATGTGTGAGCGGGTTGGATGATTCCCGGTGTGTGCATGTGAGAGAGACAGTGTGTGTGTGTGTGTGTGTGTGTGTGTGTGTGTGTGTGTGTGTGTG